>LOEQ01004089.1:55755-77690 GCA_001685075.1 Bramus lutescens
GGCATCCATCTTCAGCCTTTAGGCCCATAGTATCCAGCAGACATTTCCATGAAGTAGGAAATTTCAAAGACAGTTTAGTCATCTTCTGCTGTATCCTGCAGAATGTCTCGTAGACTCCTCCATGAATCAGGAACCCCAAAGATCATCTCATCTTTAGGCCTATCAAAAGGCCAAGGCAGTTTCTTTATTAACCAATAAAAGTAGCACATAGATAGATGACCCTCCTACATCAGGACCTGAATAAAGTACAGGGCCTGGTGAGCTGTATCATCCCTAGTCCCTACTCTGATTTCCTGTTTGAATGTCTGGAATGCCACTTAATCTAAAAAAATGAACTATTACTGCATCTGAAACCCAACACAGAAAAAAAAAACACCAGTCAACACTGATTTTGGAACAAGAATGAACATAATGCCCTTTGCTAGAAGGTGGTCTGATATGTGTCTGAACGTGCAGCTTAAATAATGACTTCAAACATAGCCTACTTCACTTAATTCCAGTTAAAGCAGTGGTTCTCAACCTTCCTAACACTGTGACCCTTCAATGAAGTTCCTCAAGTTCTGCTGACCCCAACCATAAAACTCTTTCAGTGATACTACTTCATACCTGTAATTTTGCTGCTGTTATGAATTGTAATGTGAATATATAATATGCAGGTTATCTAATATGTGACCCCAGAGGGGTCATGACCCACACAGGTTGAGAACCTCTGAGTTAAGGATTTCGCTTTTGTTTTTTTAATGTATACAACTACATGGGGATCAACTTTAGTGAGTAGGCAGATGAAGCATTTGATAGACAGTTAATCTCCAAGATGAACATGATTTGGCAGAAGATTAAACAGCAGGGCTTTGCATTCCTACCCAGGGGGACAGAAAGCCAGTCCCACGTTCGAATGTGCTGTCTGTTGGAGCCCTTCTTTTACTGCCATGCTCTGGGGACACTGAGGCATGGCATGAGCAGCACAGTCCCCCTGGATACTCAAAGGAAAATGAAGTTCCCTTTGATGATATGGTTGCCTCTCTGAGAGTATTGATCAGAATATTCTATCTCCTCACTAGGGCAGATAATGACTCCTTTTTTTTTCTTTTTTAGTATAAGAAAATGAATTCAGAGTTTGGAAATTATGTCATTAGCTGGACTAACTGGCTCTTGATGACATTAGATACCTCATGAGTATTTGGACTATAAAGAAGAGATATCCTTGGTGCTATGCCCGCCTTTCCATTGGTGACTCTAACAAAGCCGTCTTTGTCTTCTTCCATGGGTCTGGCTCCTGACTGAGGAAGAGTACTCTCTACTTGAGGAAGTAAACTTCTCAGAGCAGCACAGCAGCAGACTGGGGATCATCTGCATTTCGAGGAGGAGAAGTTCAGTAGTAAGAACAAAGGAACTGGGCCAGCAAGTTTATGCGAGCTGCAGCATGCTGACTGGTAGGCAGTCTGTCTTCAATGTACACAACTCATGATATTTTTTATTTATTATGACATAATATATTTACATCTTTATGGAGGATGAGTACATTATTGTAATTCAATACATGTGCATACTGTGTCATGATCAAATGAAGGTAACAGTCTCCAACTCTTCATACCTATGTCATTTGTATGTACTGAGAGTTTTGAGTTTTGCACTTATGGTGAGAATTCTTACTCTATATTGGTGCCCCTTAATGACCACCTTTCCTTCCTCATGTTTCCCTTGACCTTTTCCAGTCTGTAGCAACAGCTATTCCATGACCTCCTTCTATGAGACTGGCTCACTAGTTCCACAAATACTTGAGAACACATGCTGTTGACCTTTCTGGTCCTGGCTTATTTCTATCAAACTAATGATGTCCAGCTCCATTCATCTGGCTTTAACAGTTTAATTCCTGTTACAGATATCTATCATGCCATCATTTATATACTGACCTGTCTTCTCATCTACTATGTACATCTGTGTTGGTTACATATTTCAGCAATTGGGCATAGTGCTGCAGATTAATGGGAATGTAACTTTGAGGAATAATGATTTTGTGTCCTTTGGCTATGTATACCCAATAGTGTAATTGTTAGATTTTAATATATATATATATATAATTTTTGCAGAATATATATAAATTATGTAATATATATTTAAGAATGCCCATTCTGACTTCCATAATGGCAAAATAAACTTATATTCCCATTAATAGTGTATAATAGAGAGTTTTCCTTTGTACAAATCCTTGCCAGCATTTGTTACTTTTGTCTTTATAATGATATTCATTCTCACTGGGATGAGATGATATCTCATTATAATTTTGATTTGCATTTTCATGGTGATTAGTGATATAGAACATTTCATCATATTCTCGTTGGCCATTGTATGTCATCTTTTCAGAAATGTCTATTTAGTTTAATTGTACTTTTACATGCAGGCTCAGCCTTTTTAGGGTCTTTTGTACTCTGGATAAACTGTGGGTTTTGTCTTAATTCTCTTATTTCCCTTGCTGTGCAGATTTTTTCAGTTTCATGCAATCCCATTTGTTAATTTTGACTTTTTGTTCCCTCTGTTTGTGGTCCTTTTTAAAACAAAAATCATTTCCTAGACATTATCTTGAAAGGTTTTATTATAATAAATTTATAGTTTCCAATTCTCTGTTTAGGTTTTGATAGATTTTGAGTGCATTTTTTGATATCTGAATGGAAGAGATTAAATGTCATTCTTCTAAATGTGTGTAACCAGTCTTTATGGCATTACTTTCTAAAAAGATGAGCCTTCCTCCACAATGTGTTCTCAGTGCCTTTGTCAAATGTCATTTGCCTGTGTGAATGTAGGTCATTCCTGGATTTTCCGTTGTGTTTCAAGGGTTTCTGGTGTGTGTGTGTGTGTGTGTGTGTGTGTGTGACAACAATGTCTTCTTCGGGTTATTGTAGGTTTGCTTTGTGCTTTGAAGTTGGTGTTGTTTCCAGCACCCCAGCATGCCTCATTATCACATTGACTGTTCTGAATCTTGTGTCTATCTGAAAGGTAAGACTGTATTTCCATTTCTGCTAAGAAAGTCATTAGCATTTTGATGAGAATTGAGCCACATATATAGATCTTTCTGGTTAGTATGGTCATTTTGACAACATAAATCCATGAACATGCAATGTTTTTCCAGCTGCATGCATTCCCTCTCACCAGTGTTTTGTAAATCTATAAGGGATGTATGTGCATGTATATATGAGTATGTGTGTGTGTGGTGTGTGCTTGCATGTAGTGGCCAGAAGCAACCTCAAGTNAATTCATCAACTAGGTTAATCTTTCTGTCCTGCAATCCCAGGAAATCTAATTGTTTCTGCCTCAACAGTGCTGGGAGTACAAGCATATGCCACCACACTTGCCTTTTTTTTTTCAAACCTGGGTTCTGAGGATTGGACTCAAATCCTCCTGCTTGCACAGCAATCCCATTAAGCCCTTAGCTATCTCCCAGCCCTTTTTATCTTACAAATTTCCCAGTTGAATTATTTTATTTCTTTAGCGAAATTTATACTTAAATGCTTATTTTATTTAGCTATTGTGATTAGCATTGCTTTAAGTTTTTTCTTAAACTTTAAATTTCTTTGTTTTTATAAACCTCCTTTTTATGTTGATTTTAATGTCCCGTGACTTTAATCAATTAATTTACACCTTGTACCATCTTACTGATGATATGTAGGTTTTGTTGCATATAAAGTGGAATAATCTTCCTTTCACTTCTTTCACATGTTTAATTGCTCTTTCTTTTTTACTTCTTTCTCATATCTAGTTGTCCTACTAAGACATCCAGCACTACTTCAAGTAAAAGTAATGAAAGTGGATGGCCTTATCCTCTGCCTGATCCAGGAAGATGCACTGTCTGCTTTTCTTTGGTCAGTATAGTACTGTTAGTTTCTCACAAATATGGAAGGATGTTGAGATATGTATCCTTTGATACCTATTTTTTTTTATCATGAATGGATGTTAGGTCTTACTGATTTAATTGATTTTGTTTTCTGTTAATTTTATGTGTTAATAACAACCATAAAATTTTGGACCTGCTCATGTGTGGTTTCATTTTCAATGTTTTGCTTATGTTGAAAACATCCCTGAATTTCTGAGATGGATCTCACTCAGCTGAAGTGCATAATCCTGATATATTACCGAATACAACTGTTCCACTGAAATATTTTCATCTATATTCATAGAGAAGATCAATCGGTGGCTTTTTTTAAAAATAGTGTTTCTGTGTGGTTTGGTATTCAGGTAATGATGATCCAAAGGAGTTTGACTGGCTTCTTGATGTGGGATTCCCTTCTGTATGCTGTGAATATGTTTTATTACCATTGGTTAATAAAGAAGCTTCTTTTGGCATACGGCAATACATAATACAGCAAGGAGAGAATTCCAAGCAGAGACAAGGCAGAAAGAAGCAGAGTCAGAGAGAGACATTGTAGCTTCAGAAGAAGACAGATATCCCAGCACCTTATGGGTAAATCATGAGCATCATGGTAAAATATAAAATAATAGGAATGGGTTAATTTACAATGTAAGAGTTAGTTAATAAGAAGCCTGAGTTAATGGTCCAAACAGTGTTGTAATTAATGTAGTTTTTCTGTGATTATTTGAGTCTGGGTAGCTGGGAAATAAATGAGCAGTCTCTGCCTACAAAATTTATTCGGGCCTGGATGACTGGGAAACAAACTAGTAGTCTCAGCGTACAGCTTCTTTTAAATTAAGCATTTGTGGGTTGTTTAAGAATTAGAATTTCTCATTTAAAATGTTTTGAAAAATTCATCACCAGAGCCACTAGGTAGTGGGGTGTGTTTTAAAGAGAATATCTTAAAATATTATTTGAGCATAATAGCAATATTCATTTCCATTTTGTATTCCTGCGGTATTAGCTATGATTCCTCATTTTTGGTCTTTTCTACATTTTTTCTTAGTCCAACCAAATATTTGTCAATTTTTTGGATCATTTCAAAACAGCAAACTTTTGTTAACATTGATCTCTTGCATAAGTTTTTTTTAGCTCTTATTTTGTGTCTTGCTGACTTTTATTATGTTTTCCTTCTACTAACTTGGAGGTTGGTTTATTTTCAATTTACTAATGTACAGAGGTCCATTGTTTTTGATGTTTATTTGGTACCTTTCTATATTGAATGTGTGCATTTATTGCTATAAACTTCCTTCTCACAGATGTCTTGGCAATGTCCCATGGATACATTATATTGTTATTTGTAATTATTTCTACATGTTTTTAAATATAACTTTAAATTTAGTTGGTTAGTTACCTATTGCTAATTTAGGCACATGTTATTTTATTCTCATGTATTTATATATTTTCTGTTCTTGTTGATATATGATTTTATTTTGTTATGTTCTGATAACATATATAATATGACATTAATTATAAAAATAGCTTACTGAGAAGCAGGAGCAACTGCCACTGGCCCTTCCATGTATATGCTATCTACATAAGGCTGTCATCAACAGTATGCAAGGGAGGTATGGATATCTAACAGTATAAGAACCTTGAGCTGAAGACAAAATGAATGGACTATTGAAATGGACCAGGGCTATGTTCACCATGGACAGAGCCAATGAATTGTTGGCCTGTCAGTAGAAAGACACTCTGGAGGTGGTACATACAGGTTTGGAGTCTCAAACTGAGTTTTCTGTGGCACCTCAGGGTGTTTCCGTGTCTTAGTTAGAGTTCCTATTGTTGCAACGAAACACCATGACCAAAAGTCAAGTTGGGGAGTAATGTGTTTATTTGGCTTAGACTTCAACATTGCTTTTCATCACTGAAAGACACCAGGACAGGAACTCAAACAGGGTGGGATCCCAGATGTAGGAGCTGATACAGTGGCCATGGAGAGGAATTGCTTACTGGCTTGATTTCCATGGCTTGCTCAACCCATCCTCTTATAAACCAAGGACCACCTGTCTAGGGATAGCACCACCCACCGTGGGCTGGGTCCTCCTTCAATGATCACTAACTGAGAAAATGCACAGTTGGATCTCATCAAAGCATTTCCTCAACTGAGGCGCCTTCATCTCTGATGACTCTAGCTTGTGTCAAGTTAACACACAAAATGAGCCAGTACATTCAAGGTGACTAACCTAAATAGCTAACCCACTACTGCCTCGGGAGCAACAATTTAAGAAAACAGTGAAGTTACTAAACCTGGAACACTCTCACTGAAACATGCAAGAACAGGGGGAAACAGGGATGCAGGGATCTCAGCCAGAGACCACCCAACAGCAGAGTAATTACAGCCTGGGTGCATATTTGATAGTCACCCCACCCTGACCCTCAGTGCCTCAGTTTCAGAAAGCTCCCCATGGAAAGCATGATTAGTAGCCCACCAGAGAGAAGTTTTAACTCACAGGTTGGAGTTCTAGGATGGGAGTCAGCATCCTAGAAAACTCCTACAAGTGGCTAGACACTAAACAGAAATACCTCTCAAGGAGGACAGAGCATCGTAGCTTGTTTTGGTTACTGAGACTGAGACTGGGAGCCTTGCCAGATGGACAGAAACAGCTGCAAATACCAAGTGGACCAGGGGTGGGTGTGAGTGGGTGTGTCTATTCATCATGGCTAAGAGGAAACATTGTTGTTTTATTCAATTAATTTTAATAAAACTCATACTTTTATATTTCACTTGTTTACTTTTGGTTTAGCTTATATGCTTCCTGAATGGGCCTTTATGGCTGTCCTTTGTTTTTCTGCCTTTATTCTCTATACAATGTTTTCTCAGTTATTTCTCATACTCTAAGCCATATATTTCTTTCTTTCAACACTGAAGACAGAGAAACATCCCTATGCTGCCACCCTCAGCATCCTGGGGAATTCCCTTACACTTTTAGGGCCTCTCAACTCAGGCCGACCCAGAACTTTGGCTTTGCCCCAGAGATCTGCCAGTGATTTTTGATGCTGCTGTAATAAGAACTGCTTTGAAAGGCCATGCTGTCTCCAGTGACTTGCTTATATTTGTTTATTATTTATATGTAAGTAATAAGGGATGTTCTGCGCACACTACTGAAAATAATGCTCCTAAGGTTCTAAGTGGCATTTCCTGCTCTGCCCCCACACAGCCTGTGAAATAGAAATGTTCAAGGCCAGTCTCAGTGCGGAGGTCATGGTTCCCTTTCTTCTGCCCCAGATGATAGCGTGTGTGTTTTCACTCCCATTCAACTCCCCACCCCCCAGTCTTTAGGAATGTGCTAAAACAGGTAGTCAGGTTTTTCTGTTGCCTGTCCTTTTTTGGTTTGGTTTGTCTGTCTATCAGTTTCTAGCCATTCCTGTGCCTTTCTTCACTATCTATGCCTCACAAATCCTCAGCACAGGCAATTATGGTTATTTCTGCACACATGTGTATGCATACAAGCAAGCACACTCACATGCACATATGCACGCAAGCTTACATACTCCTTCAACACCCTCTCCTTATTGGGTTGCTGCAGTTGACTGCTATAAAAATTGGAATAGACTTGTCAGTTCATGAAAACAGAACTGTGGTCTCCAGTTCTGGAGAATGAGAACTCGGTCATTGCATTGGCATGTGTAATTTCTGATGAAAGTGATGTCACCTTTCATACAGTGCCATCTCCTGCTACATCTTCACATGACAGAAAGAGTGGGCTCTGACTCATGAGCCTCTTTCTGTTTGGCTTGTTCACTAACAAAGTTCTGGCCTTCTAGTATCTTAAGGGTCAGAATGTCAACATATGAATTTTGAGAAACATGGTCACCTGTGATTCATCTGATGTGAGGTTTTTACATATATCTTTCAGAAATTCTCCCAAGCATATCAATTTGAATTTTATGTCTTTCCTGGTGACACTTTCTTATTTATTTACTAAACAGAAAACACATCAATGAACAAAAAATACAGTATAACTATTAACTAGCTTCCTGGCAAACCTAAAGGAGTTGATAAAACATTAATCTAGAAACATCTGGAATAGTCTAACCAATCTGATGGGGTATCAGAATATGGCATGCTATAATCAATGTGATACCAAAATGAGGGAGTGGCTGGGCACGCATGGAGACTGAAAGAACCTGTGATGCTGGAGGGATTTCAAAGACGCATGGACTATTCTGTAGACACAAATTTCCTAGCGTGTGCCAGGAAGTGGGGAATTTACATAGAACATTTTTACTTCTCATGAAGAAATACCCTTGCATAAATGAACTTAACCATCCTTGAAATGAGCCTCCAATAAAGAGGAAAATTGCCCCTCCCTGAAAGTGAGAAGCCAACTGGTCATTTGTCATTGGTTCTCTCTTTAGGACATATCTCATAATCCATAATCTGTAGAACTTCCACCCACCACCAATATTTTGATTATTCTGTTAATGTATTGCTACATGTGATATTTGTTTTAAAATGCTTTTGTAACTAGGCATCATTTACAGAATCCTGTATTTTTTTTTCATTTTCTTCACAGAACATGTTTGATGTGAATACCTTTAGTGTAAAAGTCTACCTGTTTATTTGGGTAAGCAGTCTTTGTTTTTGTCAATTGGAAGGTGCCTTTGAGTGGGAGAAGAAAGCCAGAATGAAGTGTGGGAGGGTGACTCAAAGGCTGGAGGGGGAGTTAAAGATGAACCAGGAGAGTACAGAGAACCTGGAGAGCAGCTGGCAGCAGCAGCTGGCAGAGCAGCTGAGGAAGTAAGTGCCAAGGGATTCTGGGAAAATCTTAACACTGGGAGGAACAGTGCTCTGTTTCGTTTAGCATCGTTTCTAAGCCAGATATCTCAAGACCCAAGACAGCGATAACAAGCTTGGAAAATGGAAATTTTTTAGTTGATGGACTCTATCATAACCATTGCAAAAAAAGAGTAAATAGATAATCTAGTATAACAAAAAGCATCTGCGTAGGTAGTGGTACAATGCAAAGAGCTAGGCTTATGAGAAGCAAATTACAGGGATACGAGGCTATTAGTCAAGAATCTTGTATTTGCCTTTCACTCACGGTGAGATCAATGTTATGAAATGCAAAATACATTGACTTTGATGTGAAGATTGATAGACACTTTAACCACTTAAACACTTGCTTGCCAGCTATAACTTCATTAATACTGATAAGGCAGATTTTATAATTCAGTTTATAAATACTAAACCTTAAACTTGAAGCAGAACATGATAACACATAATTTTCCCCCCAGCTAATTGGAGTTCTTTCTATCCTGAGGAACTGAGGGGAAGGTGGCTTTCTAAGTTTAACTCAAGCAGTCAGTAAAATGGATTTTCTTACCTTGTTCCTTTGTCTTCCTCTCTAATTAGATTCCTTTTTGACCTCTAAGGATTTACAACTCATTTATATTAAACTGAAAAGGGAAATAATTAACTCTAAGCATGAGCTACAGTCAGGTTAAAGCTCATGGCACACAGAGAACTGGAGGCTACAGTAAAGTGGAAGACTGTCTAGTGAGCAACTTTGAGTTTGTGGCTTTTTCATTTGTGTGGATGTTTTGCCATTAAACCTATTCTTGGTGAGACTTCATTGGTGTTATACTAGGAAGATATTGAATTTGGTGTGCCTTTGGAAAAGATAAAATAGCCTAATGGAATAATCCAATACACTCACAAAAGGATAAATGCTTCATGATACTAAGTATCCAGAATAATAAAATACAGAAATAAAATCATAAAACTCCTGGGGGCTTGGAGGAGCTCAATGCGTAAAAGGTTTCAGATTTGGGAGATGATTAAACTCTAGGGAGTTGCTGTATAATACCACATGTATAGTTAACAATACTGTGTTGTGCACTTAAAGTATATTCAGAGGGTAGGTCTTATATTAAATGACCTTAGAACAATTAAAAATCAAAATTAGCAGAAGCATTATGATAAATCCTAGGAAATTGGCAGGTTAAGTAATCTTGAATATTACAAAGGAGCTAAACCTAAAAGGATTGTGTTGATAAATGTTATATCAGTTTTTGAAAAACATAGTTGAGCTGAAACAAGTTAGGAAGATCAATATCTATATCAGGTATAAAGAATACATATTAATAAAGATAAAAGTCCATAGTATAATAACAACATGAGCAACTCATTAGGCATAAAGGGAAAGAACACACAGCTGGTTTATTTAGTTTCATAACCATTCAGAATAAAGCAATGAAATGTTAATCTATGTTCTGAAAATCTTACAAATATGCTGATATTGCAGATGAGTATATAGGATTAATGATCTCACATGACTGTTGAAGACCCAAAGACTGGACTGTTGTATGTTTTTAAACACGTATCTATGCATAACCCAGCAATTTCTTGCCCAGAAGCTACTTTGAAAAAAATACTTTCATGTGGTATGTGTATGAACATTACTTGTAAAAGTAAATGTTGGGGAAACTCTAAACTTACTGATAGGTAAATTTATAAATAAACTACAGGATAGCTAAACATGGAATAATATATTATGGATCATTATAAAGGAAATAGTCTGTATGGCAGCAGCATAGAAATATCTCTGGTGTATTAATTGAGTACATATAAATATATACATATAATTTACACAATACTAAAAAAGTAGAAAAACCTGTTTTTATAGCTGTATACATACTCATAAATAGACACATTTTCCAGCCTGGGAGAAGTCTGGAAGGATTCACAACAAATGCACAGAAGGCCTTCTTGAAAGAAAATGAGTATTTACTATAATAACATATCAACATTGTATGTAGGTGAAAATGAGAGTTGACTGTAACAACTAAGGATGAGTGTTGATTATGTAGGTGAAATGATGAGTTTTCATGGTAATCAATTGAATTGCTATTTCTATGATTTAAAAATATTTGAGAAAAATAGTTTTATTCTGCACAATTTTATTTTTACCTTATTTTTAATAAATAGGAAGAGCCCAGAATGAGTCAGATCAATACAAAGCTAGAGAAGGAGTCACCCTGGCAGCTGGGCGGTGAGCAGCAATTGAAAAACTTTGGGTGTTTGCCTGATACCTGTGTGCACCTGTGTTGAGATCAATAGGTGGTGACTGATGCTTCAATACCAAATTCTCTGCCAAGATGTCCTTAGCCTAAGTCAACTGTAGACAAAGTGGAAAAATAACATTAATTAGTAAAGCATTGCACAGATGCCTGACCCTAGGGAAAACTACTTTTTAAGCTTAAATTTCCTTCTGAGGGTAATTAAAACTGCACAGCTTATTTGTTGCATGTTTTCTGTGAAATAGGCACTGAGATAAATCCTGGGCATATATTTTTCACTCATTTATCTTCCTGACAACCTTTGAGCTAACATTATTAAATGCTGTGGTACTCTGGTAAGCATAGAGCATGACCCACTGTATGCAAGCAGTGTTAGCAATTTAATTTTTGTGACTATTATTTCTTTATGATTAGAAAGCAATTATCCTGAAAATCAGTAAATTCCATAGTTATTTGTGATTTCAAAATGTTATTTTATAACATATAACTACTTATAATAACCTTTAGGCTGTCTGACTATTTGATACTATATTACCATGAGAGAAAGTAATTAAAAATATATGAAGTAAACTTAAAGCATGTTTACACTCAGTTTTTATATACACCCAGATAGAAAATATTATGTTGCAGCTCAACAAGTATCTCAGCAATATTCTAATGGCTTAAAATAATTTAGAACTCTATGCTTATCTTCTGATAAAACCTGAACCAAAGAAGAGAATCAATCCTCATTCTCTTATGAATATACTTTATTTACAGACATAATATTAATCTTCAAGTGATTATCCTATTCACTAGGCATATCTCTGAATCTCTGTGATTTTATAGAAAGCCAAACATCAAAAATTTCAATTTACATAAAAAATTTTATCTAAATGATTTAAAAATTTTTCCCAAAATATCACAGTGCATCCCATAAATTTGTACAATTAATATATTTCTAATTTTGAATTTTAAAGAGATCACAAAAATTATTTCTAAAGAAACATTTTGGAAATGGCTGATTCAGTGATCATATTGTTGAAAACAATATCTTGAATCCTATCATCACTAGTTGGAAGGAGGGATGAAAATCTGAAAGTCATACTTTATTTTTGGTACCTTCTCAGTCATACCTTACTTTCATAACTGGTAGACTACTTACATGGTATGATCAAGAAATTAGAGTTCACTTATCTGCAATGCCTATGAATCACAATAACCAGTGTGGCATGCTATCCCTATGAGTGTAATAGTGGCACTCATATCTTGGTGGTAACCAACAGTTCTCTAATTGGACTTAAGGCACACTACACATGTGGGAAGTTATGAAATTATGCCTGGTACTGGAAACATAGCCAACCACCTGGGACTGGTGAGGTCACTGATCTTCGAGGAGAGCCTATTACTGCCATTGTACTGAACTAGCATTCCTAAGTGGCACCAAAAGATTTATCCTTATACACACAAACAAGTGTTACTCTTGGCCTCCGTCAAAGAAGCGTCTCTTTGCAACAGAAGGAGACACTGCAGAACACCATGGTCACTTAAGATGTGGGAAACAAGTGATTGTGGGGTGCCCAGACCAACTGATGTATAACCCATCTCCTACAGCTAAGGCTCAGGGAATGTCAGTGGTCTGTTGCACTGAAGAGACATCATGATTACTGCAACTCTTTTTTTCAAGACAGGGTTTCTTTGTGTAGCTTTGGAGCCTGTCTTGAAACTTGCTCTGTAGTCTAGGCTGGCCTCAAACTCACAGGGATCCCCTTGCCTCTGTCTCCCGGGTGCTGGGATTAAAGGCGTGGGCCACAACCACCTAGCCTAGAGCAACTCTTATAAAAGAAAGAATTTAATTACACTTTCTTATAGTTTCATAAGTTTAATCCATTTTCATCACAGTGGAAAGGATGGTGGCATACAGGAAGACATGGTGCTGGAGAAGTAATTGAAAGTCTACATCCAGATTCATAGGGAGCAGGAAGAGAGAGAAGCGCTGGGACTAGGACTTTTGAAAAACCCAAACCCACCCCCAGTGACACACTTCCACCAACAAGTCCACACCTCTTAATCTCTCTCCCTGATGACAAAATATTCGAATATATGAGCCTATGGAGGTCATTCTTATTCAAACTACTGCAGGAGACATCATGGAAGAGGGAGCAGAAAGATCATAAAAGTCAGAGAACCAGGAAATCTGCTGCCAAATTATGTTTTCTAAAAACAACAGGAGGCTTCATCCTGCTACCTGCCTGAAAAAGACCTGAAGGGCAACACCAATAGACATGCTAACACCAACGGGGGAATCTCAGATGACCTGACCGGCAGACAAAAAACTATAGGTAGCTAAGGAATGCTGAGAACTGGAGAAATGGTGCTCCCCAAGGATAAGACCCCCTAATTTTTATCCAATACCAAATGGTCATTTGTGACCTCATGTACATTCAGGTAATATTAAACGAACATAGTCAGTTTTATTTTTGTATTATGCAAAACACTAATGAAGAAGAGGAGGTGTTTTCAAGAGGGAATGGGTGTGTGTTGCGGGAGGCAGAGGAGAAGGAGGAGATGGCAGGGTAAAATGATTTAATTATGTTTTAATTAAACTTCTTAAAGAATGTCCAATCTCATGACTGAGTTGTGCTTCCTGTACTGCCCCTTAAACTCATCTAATTTGTCTATTAACTGAATAAATCACAGAACAGGGCCAGGTCTAGAAGATTATCTTATGCTATTTGTGGACTAACTACAGATTTATGAAACTGAAATGTGCAGAAACTGGTCCTATTTCTAATATCATATCTCATACCTGTTCAGTGTAATTGTGTTTGTATTTGCTTTTATATGAAATTATAAACAACATAGTTTTTGAGATTTTATTTATTATTACTTCATGTTGATGAAGGTTGGGCTGAATTTGTATCTGCCTATCATATGCATGCAGAGCCCAAAGAAACCAGAAGAGATATATAAGATCCCCTGGGACTGGAGTTACATACAGTTGTAAGGTGCATTGTGGGTGCTGGGAACTGAACCCGGGTCCTCTGGAAGAGCAGCTAGTGTTCTTAAACACTGACCACCACTCCAGTCTAAACCAACATAGTATAAACAACAACAGCCAAAGGAGGAGGAAGAAGAAGAGGAGGAGGCAGAGGCAGAATTTAGTTTTCCCTAGCCCTGGTACTTCATACAATGGTAAGTAAAACATATTATAAATGAGACTGAATCCTTCTTCTTTCCATTCTAGTCTACTCCTGGCTACTTAAGGTGATTTTAATGCCCCTTAGTGGCATCACACAGCTGAAAAAAATGATGCTGCTGCAATCTTTAGAGACGTTCACCCTGCTCTCAAAGCAGTGAGAGCTCGTTTCGCTCCCCCTTCTCTAGTCTTTCTGGCTCTAGTTACCAGCTGATTACTCACATTAGTGATCTTGTACCTCCTCCAAATCTAGGGCTACTACAAATCTGAACCAAATCAGGACACTGAGTTTGTCAGAACCGTGTGTAAATTACATTGGTATTTGTTCTAGTTTGCTTTCTACTGCTGTGATAAACAGCATGACCAATAGCAACGTGGGGAGAAAGGGGTCCTAAGGCTTCCACATTATAGTCCAAGCCAGGGGAGGAACTGCAGGCAGAAACAGAAACAGAGACCACAGAAGAACCCTCATTCTGGGCTTACTCAGCTTAGCTTTTTATACAACCAGAAACACCTGTCCAGTGATGCCTCTGCCTCCAGCGGGCTGAGAACTTTCACATCAATCATCAAGAAAATGCCCCACATTCCCACCTATAAACCAATATAAAGTAAATACTTTCCCAGATGACACAAGCTCTTGTCAAGTTGACGAAAACCTAACCAATGTAGTATTGTTCCTCTTGAGCAAGTTTCTATAATTTGTTGTTATTTCTATTGATAAGGTTGTTGCTGAGTTCAAGATAGCCAGCCAATAGTATCGATCCAGAAATCCCAGTTAAGAATTTTATATAAAACTCAACATTTTTCTTTAAAAAAAAACCTTTTCTCCCTTGATATGAAAGATAGTTTCCCTTTTCTTTTTTATTGCTTTTTTTTAGATACGTTCTTACAATATAGCCCTGGGTATCCTGGAACCCATTATGTGTAGACCAAGCTTGCCTCAAGGCGTGGGCCACCATGTACATCTGAAAGATTTCTCTGAAAAGAGCTTTTCCCTTGGGTTTTCTTCTCATGTTGTAGTGCTATTGCCCATTATTAAATACCCAGAGACCTAAAAGATACCTAGATTCGAATTCTGGTCTTTGTAGTGATTTGGGAGAAATCATATACATTCTGTGTGCTTCCCCACCACCCCCATTATAGGTTGGGAATGTGTATTGTTAGCTTTCTCACTTGTAATAAAAAGAAATAAAAGCGCTTGAATAACTATGTTAAATGTGTTTGGCAAAAGTAAGAATTTATTTGAACACATTCGGTTACAAGATCCGAAGGAGTAACTGAAAGCTGGAAAGATCAGTTAAGCCTAAGTAGAAAAGGAGAGGCTGATAGCTCTGCTTTTATCCTCCAGTAGCTGCAGGATTTGAACGAGAGGCAAGAGAAGGAACTGGAGGCCAGTGGAGCTTAACTAAAGACAACTAAGAACAGAAATAGCAAGATGTTGGAAGCTTCATGGGGGTGGAGGAGATGGTGACTCTGCACTTAGATACTTGACAGGAGGCACACAAACTGCCTGCCTGAGCTGGGAGGTCACACAAAAAATGTGAAACAGGCACTGGAGCACCTCAGGAGGGACTTACAACTATGGTGGGTGACCTGACCTGTGAGCAGATGACCAGAGCCAAGCATGCCTTGGAGACTTCTCAACATGGAAGTGGGTAGAAAAGAGAAGTAATCAGTAGGAGTGTAACTTGAGTATGAGTTGAAAGGAGCTTCAAGTTTCATTACAGTTCCACTCAGTGTTGCTCATGAAGCCTTCCGGTGCTGTTAAAACTGGGATGGAGAGTGAAGCCAGCGCCTATGTCTTCCTTGAAGGACGGCTTTGTGCTGTGATCACTCCCTAGGGGTGGCCCGGATCCTTATAAAGCCTGTCTGAATGAGTGATAGACACAAACAGCCTTGCTGAGAGAAGGGGACATTTTCTGCTTGTGTCCTCTGGCATCTCTTTAACCAGCCAACCCAAGAAAAAAAAATTTATAACATGCCCTGTAGCCTTCATCTGTTCCCTCAATGACCCTGTGCCCAGCAAATTCTCATGTCAATGGCTCATATCAGACCATAAATACCAACTACTTCTCATAGTAGAGAGGGTTTTGCTTTACACTAAGAAAAGCAAATTGCTGGTTGTTGCAACCTCTGCTCCTTATAGACAGAATTTGGAGCCATCTGAGAAAGATAGGACCCAGCAGTTGGTATTTGTTATAGTAAAATCGTCACTTCTTGCTACCATTTTCCCCCAGTCTTATTTTGTGATTGTAACAAGATGCATGGTGCTGGAGAATTTATAAGTTACACATCTATCTCTTCTGCTTCTGGAGGCCATGCAGGTAAGTACCTGCATGAATGTACCTGAAGACTTGGTGTCTGTGATGATGGTCTGCTTTAAAGCTGCCCTCTGCATTCTCATACTGAAGATGGGAAAAAGGGATCCAGCATTCCCTTGTTCTACTGTAAAATGTCATGAATCTATTTCATAGTTTGTTCATCTCTTAAAATACCTTCCTGAATGGTGTGGGAGGTCCTTCTGTATATGTGTTGCTTTTATTGGTTAATGAATAATAATGATAGGGCAGAGTAGGGCTAGGCAGAGAAAACTAAACTGAATGCTGGGAGAAAAAAGGTGGAGTCACAAGAAGTCATGTAGCCACTGACAGGGACAGATGGGCCAGAAACTTGCCAGTAAGCCACAGCCAAATGGCAATACACAGATTTATAGAAATGGTTTAACCAAAGATATAAGAGCAATATGCTTAAGTGATTGACCAAGCAGTGATTTAAATAATACAGTTTTTTAGTGATTATTTCATGGTGTGAGTGGCCAGGAAATGAATGAGCAGCCTCCCCCAACACCTGATAATACTGAGTAATACAAGTGCATTTTAATTTTTAAATTTCAGGGGACATTCAGTCTGTAGGTTTTTGGTCTCCTCTCCAAACTAAATCTTTAATAGACTATGGGTTGAGCCTATTATTAGCTCCCTAATAATATTAGCATCACTAATCTGAAATTTTTGATTCCAAAATAGTTCAAAATTTGAAAAAGAAATCAAGCCCTAATTTGGTGCTATATATGAAGAATTTTATAACAAAGAATTTCATATAGAAAATTATTCAAATTATTCTATACAATTACTCAAGTTCTGCTACTATAGTATGTATACAACATAAATGAGTTTTTTATTAGATGGGGAGGGGGTGTTGCCTCATTGGATATGTGAAAATATCTTCCAGTCCAATAAAATCTGGAATCTGAAACACATTGGACCCCAGGCAGTTTGAGCAAGCTATGCTCAACATTTATAAACCCTGTCAATGCTTAGGCCTTCTTTTTTCCTCCATCTCTTTTACATTCTTCATTTCCTGTGGATTCTGCCTTTCCCTGGGTCCTGAGAACTGCCTTACTCCATGCACTGTAGGCTTCATTTGCTGCTGTCTCAGCCCAGCTGAGACTCCAAAGGACTGCACTCTCCCTATCCTTGGGTATGATTCCAGATCATTCTCAGAACTCTTCTTTCTTCAACCATTAGTAGTGAGTCACAAAATGTCTAAAGCTGTTGATTGGCTTACTGAGAATTCCCACTCATGTTCCAGGGTTTGCTGTCAGTCCCTAGACCCCAATGCTGCTTACAGAAGTTCCTTTTTCGCCTAGTTCACTTCCTACTTTATTTCGCACAAAAGAATCCCTCCTCGAATTCTAATTTTAATATTCTGAATACCTCCTTCCAATAAATAAGACCTTATTTGATCAAGGCCACTAAGAGCTTAGCCCTTCAGCTTATGCAGTCTCCCCTCCCCCAACACCTCACTTTTTACTTTTTATCCTGTTTTTATGAATAAAATATTACTCCATCTTACCATTATTCACCTATTCCAAGAAACAAAGTCAAATCTAAATTTTTCAGATCTTTCCTGAGACACTAGAGAATATGTCTTGAGAAAAAAAAACAACGCATATACATTCGCCTTCTGTCTCTGTGACACAAGAAGGCGGTCTACTTAGTAATCACCTGAGGCCCTTGTCACTTAAGTTTATAATTATGTCTCTTGGTTCTGGGTGTAGATGGGGTTGGTGCATAGGTTTCCAGGGCAGTGGTGATTAAGGCTAGGGCCAAATGAAGGTTGCTTCATTCAAACATCAAGCCCTGGGCTGGAGAAGACAGAACAGCTGGATGAATGTGGTCACTCTGTGACCTCTCCACATGCCTCGTAAGGCCTTTCACAGTGCATGGCTGCTACGGGGAAGCTAACTTCAAGCATGATAATTCACAGCCCGAAGGACAGGTGAGCCAAGAAACCAAGATGAAAGCTGCAGACATTCTTATGACTGGCAGTGCTGCCATGTTACCCAGTGTGTGCTACGTACAAGTCCCAGAGTCAGGGGTCTGCATAAGACTGGCTTACCAGACAGTAGAGTGCGTTGGCCCAGTTAGGTGCATATCTCATGACTTGCTTGCTCCTTTTACCTCTGTGATCTCCATTTTCCTCGTTTTTCTTAAGTTTTCTGAAAGATTAGTGATTTTGTCCATTTCCCAAGCTACTATGTGTAAAGCCAACCCGGTTGCCTTCTGCAAAAGCTGGCGTTTCTGGAGGTTTCTTGCACTAGCAGTGTGGTTCATCTCACGGCCCAAACTCCAAGCATCTTTGCTTCCAGTTGTTACTGGAGAGAGCCCCTGACTTCCAATCTGCTTTCCTATCACCTCGTGCCCTTGCCATTACCTTTCATTTAGCATATTTCTGTGGTTTCTTAAATTACCTCCTTTGCTTTTCACATTTCTGTGTCCCAGTTTACCTTCCGTAACAACCAGATTAATTCTTCTAATGAATATTTTATCGAATTATTTCTCTGATTAAGAATGAACTCCAAACGTCTGCTGCCTGTGTTTGCTATGGCCTGTGAGGACTCTCAGCCCTCCTTGGTAGTTTTTGATCTCATTACTTTGATTCACGAACCTCCATTTCAGTAATCCTAAATGCTTGCCATCCACCTGATACGCGTTTCCACCAATATTACCTTCTATGGGAAATAATGCTCTTTTCTACAAGTCTCTATTCAACGTCTCCTATTAACTTTTTGCATGTTCCTGAATATCTGTGGCACTTTTAGAGTACCCATGTTGCATTGTGTAGTCCTTTAACTTTGCTTAAGTAGAAAGCATCTCTCAGGAAGAAAATGGATTTTATTAATGTTTACAGAGCTTTTTATACTCTTTGAACCCAATTACTAGCATTAACTTCTACACATGCCTCCTAGTGTTTGTGGGTTCAGTGCCTTGTCTGAGGTCACATAATTAAACAGTAGAGAAGGGCCTAACCTCCAAATTATGTTTACGTATGCATGTGACCACGTTCTGTTGCTGCCTAAAATATTTTTGGTGGTTCAAATTGATTTTGTTCATTCTCTAAGGCATATATGTTATGCTGAACTTTTGTGTGGATTGTTTATTTCATCTTTTTCCAATTATGATGCCAAGAATATTAATGCTTACTGGTACAGTGGAAACAAAAGCATCTTCAAAGGTGTATTATACTAACAGAGAGAGACCCAGATCAATTTAGAAGTGATAGGCAATCTCAAAATTATCTTGATTATTTTGAATTCCCATTGGCCCTGCATTTCTGGGACACAGAATTTTTAGGCATAATTTTAAACAGTAGTATTTAAATGAATGTGCATCAAGCCATTAAGCAACTCTTCTCTGATATCAGAAAATACTGGGTGTTTTTTTCTGAATAAATTTCAAATTATTTTGAAGATACACTGTCTTCTGTTTATGGAGGTAATATTACTCTCTCCTGAATATCCTACTTAAGAACATGCATTATCAATTGAAAACGTTATGTGAGTAGTTTAGCATTGCCTGTGAATACCCACTGTGGGAAGCCATGATCAGAGATGGTGCTGCTTTTACCTACCTACATATTAACCACTCAAAGAAATGCACAACCCAGAGGACCTCTCAAGATAGTGGGGAACCCTTAGCCTCTTCATCTTGCCATTTCTTCACATCATTGACTTAGTAGTTTTACCAAAACCTGTGCCTTTTCACTCTTTGAAAGCATTCAAGGCTATAAACCTCGCCCCCTTTCAAACCTGGGTATGGTTTTCCTGACTTGGTTATTGGAACATTTATTGTTTGAAGCATCATCAAGTTGACTTATCTCATGGCAAAAGAAGTCAACTGAAAGATCAAGTTAATTAATTCTTTGCATCCATTACCTCATATTAAAAAGGGTTGAGATCTAATATTTGGCTATTTCTTGCACCTGTACAATCTGCTTCTGCTCAAATGCTCAAATGCAATTTAGTTATCTGTGTAAATCTGGGCAAAATATTTAGTTTCTCTGATGTTCAGTGTTATCACTCATAAAACAGGGCCAATCTGAACTCTTAGGTGCTGTTATGAGAAAAAAAATGAGGGTGCCAATTATTACTTTTCAAAGTGAGAGAAAATGCATTCAACACTCAAAATGTAATTAGGAACTACAACCCACCTCAAAATGTTTCATTTATCACTACTATGGCATTTTTCTATGCTGGTGGAACATGCGGGCAGTTGAGCATACCTGGCCATTAACATTAGTACTCTAACCTCTGTGAAGCTGATGTATGGGAGGCAGGTCATTGACTCTCTGCCACGTCTGAGTTCCCAACCAACAATGCCTGTGTGCACTGCGGAGCATCTGTGAGTTGAAACTTCATCGCATTCCTCAACAACTTCCAAACGAGCATGCACCTGATTTGACTATTCTGACCCCATTAAGAAAACAACTTTGGGGACTGCAGTTTCAGAAAAAAAAAGTTTGAAAATGGCTTCAGTAAATATCAGTGGGTATTGTGGCCAGCCTCCTATTAAATCTGCGATGATTTGAATGTCTTAAGTATTTATTAAGTTTCTATGATATGTCAAGCATTGCACTAGAGATATAAGAAGATGCAAATTAGTAGCTGCTCTTGAGGCATTTAGAGCACTGTCTAGTCTATGTTTAAAGATGACAATCCTCAGCACAGCATAGGAACCAACTCGACTTGACCAATGTTTTTGCCAACTCAAATGTTTCTCAAATGCGGCTGGAGGAATGGCTCAGACATAAGACAGTTTTGTTTTTTTGTTTTTTTGTTTTCAAACATGAGGATTGAGTTTAATTCCCCAGCATCCACATAAAAAGCTAGGCATGCATGCTACAGTGGGTGCTACATCCATGCACACATGTTCAGTAATGACTGGACTCAACGGAATGCAAAAAGAAAAAGAAGAGATAAAGGCTGGAGGGAGGTTATGTTCAGAAAATATGGGGAAAGATGGAAGATAGAGGTTGGGTTGGGTATGGTGAATATACACTGTGTGTATATATAAAATTCTCAAAGAACAAGTGAAAACTAGCACTTAATAGAGCTAACATGACTATGTATGTCTGTAACCTCAGCATTAAAAGGATGGAGATATGAGGAGAGCTAGCTGTCCAGCTAGTGTAGCTGAAGTGATGAGACCCTGTCTCAAGGCAACAAGGCATAGAATTATAAAGCAAGACACTTGATGTCCTGTTGGGCGTCTACGTGGCTGTGCATGGGCAAATGTCTCCACCCTACTTTGATGTGTGAAACACACACACACTTGTACAGAGTGTTAACCTTGACATCAGTTTTTAAATGTTTTTGGCCTTTGACCACTATGATTTCTTAATAGTTATTAACACCATTAGGTTCATAACACCGTTAGGCACATCATAGCTTCACATTGTTATCAGTTTTCCAATGTTTTCAAAATGTTGCTGATGTGGCCCCCTCTTTCTTTCTTTCTTTCTTTCTTTCTTTCTTTCTTTCTTTCTTTC
>LOEQ01004089.1:77699-93519 GCA_001685075.1 Bramus lutescens
TTCTTTCTTTCTTTCTTTCTTTCTTTCTTTCTTTCTTTCTTTCTTTATTTCTTAGATCTCTTTCTGTAACCTGTAAGAGTCAACACGAAAGCGGGTTATGTAATAGGCACCCAATGAATGTTCCCTACTGGTACTATTATTGCTATTGGTATATCATTATCTACCTTGGGGCAAATGGAAGGCATTAAAAAAATCTATATAATTACTGAAGATGGAAGTTGACCAGTTATTTGGATATTTCTTTTGACCATATGAAAATGTAAGCAAAAAGTAAATAAAGCAAGTGGATATTTTCATACTACATTATATGCAATATACCATGTCATAATAAAACTCCCTCTTTTGTATGATTAATATGAAGTAATAAAAATAAGGCAAAATAATAAAATTCATAGATAATCCAAGTTATAGCAAGTTCATAGGTAAATAGGATCTTTTGTTATAGATAGCATTTCTTAGTCTAATCCAAGGACTTTATATTTAGATATCTTCAATAGTGTCTAGAGTATGACAAGGATATTTTCATTTCATTGGTTATCTAAATCAGGTAGAAGTTCAAAGGTCAATGACATCCTTTACTTCAGGCTTGAAAAGCCACTCGAGAGAAGCTCAACTTTGAACTGAAGTGTTAGGCTAACAGGGTTATATCGAGCCTGCAGCTTGCTTCATTGGAATGTTGCTTTGACTGCTCACATTTTTGTTGTTAGCATGTTACAGTTCAGAGCCATTGACGCTTAGCTGCTTATCCATCACACGATTGTTAATATTTATTATCAACTTGATAGGATTTAGGACTACATAGGAGACAAACATCTAAATAATCCTGTGGAGTATGATTGGGTTAACTGAGATGGGAAAATTAAATATGGCCAGCACTGTCTCATGGACTGGTGGCCCTAGCCTGAATGAAAAGAAGAAAGCAAGCCGAGCACCAGAATTCATCTCTGCTGCTAACAAGGAACTCAATGTAAGCAGCTACTCCCTGCTTTTGGTGCCACATCTTCCCCATCACCATGGACTATACTGTCAAATTGTGAGCCAAACCCTTCTTCCTTACATTGTTTTTGTTAGTTATCTTGTCCTAACAGCAGCAGCAATAAAAGTAATGATTGTGTCCTTCTAGTTGGTCTCCTCTTCCTCCTTCTCCTCTCTATTGATTTACCACCCCTCAATTTTAACCTCTATTGTGTTGTAGGCACAACCATACAGACTGATAATCTGTGACTAATCAGGTGCTGCTGTGGAACAATCTTTGTATGCTATAAATATGTATTACTCTCATTGATTAATAAAAGAACTGACTGGCCAATAGCTGGACAGGTAGAGGTTAGGCAGGACTTGTAGACAAAAAGAGAATATGAAGAAGAAGGGAGGAGTCTGAGGAGACTCGGAGAGAGCCAAGATGAGCTTGCCATGTTGAAAAAAGATACTGCCATGTGGCAGAGGGTAGGTAAGAGATCTGGGTTAATTTAAAATGTAAGAGCTAGTTACTAACAAGCCTGAGCTATCATTCAAGCATTTATAATTAATAATAAGTTTCTGTGTAGTTATTTGGGAGCTGGGGTCCAGATGAAAAACTCTGCATACAAGGTATTCCACCCTCATGAGATACATGTATATAGAGTAAGAAAATAGCCAAGTCTGAAACCTCATTACTGTCAGATAATTTTATTTATATTTGTTGTTATTATTATTATTATTTTAAATAGAGCAGTAAAGAGCTGTACAGAGGCTTCTGGCATACAGAAAGTTAGATTTCTTCACTACAACCTACAGATTGGTCCACTTAGGAACCCATGCCATAGGGTTAGTTGTGCTTTTGCAGGTTAGAAGATGTGTCTTTCTGATGGAAGCTTAAATCTTGGCAGCAGAAGGGGTCCTAAGGGCCCCTTTGACCCACCCCTCATTCTTTCCTTGTGGCTGAGTGTGAACTGAATTCACAGGTCAATCCTGAGAAACTATGTCATCCCTATAGAGAACATTGACATGCTATTTTCTGATAAAGTCACATTTCTGATGCTTGGGGTCCTGCCAAGAGTAAAAGTAATGTGCAATTGGCAGTAACAACTCCCTGGACCAAAGGATTATAGAGGCTATCTATGCCACCCACTAGACAAGACTCTTGATATGACTTCTACTCTCCAAATAACTTTTAAGAGTGGCCTCTTATCATGTTTATACTCAGCAAAAGCTGTAATTGATAGAGTGGCCTAGTTGAGGGATCACATATCAGATATATGATTCAGAATACTAGAAAATCACAATTATGAAGCAGTAATGAAATAATTTTATGGTTGGGGATTACCACAATGTGAGGAACTGCACTGCAGGGTAATAGCATTAGGAAAGTTGAGAGCCACTGATCTAGAAGGTTGGACCTACATTGTCTGTTGGGCATTTTTCTATCAATTTTTCTCTCATTTTACCTTGGCCACAAGGGCCTTCTTGATGTGCTTTGAGCACATCAGACACACACATAGCATGTAATCCTGCCCTGACTGTTTTTTCTCCCTGAAAGACTTTATTAACTCTTCAGAGACTTGGAGATGAGGGCAAATTAAGGGGAGATCTGGAGCAAATTCATCCTCTGGAGAACATGGCATTTGAAAATAGTCAACTCATTTTTCTCAATATGCCTTCTTAAAATAGTGTTTATTCTCCTCACACAATCAAAAAACAGGGCATAGTAAATACGTTGATTTCCTGCTGGAAGAATGGAAATACTATGACGACAAGTGTCCTTGTTTTATCACTAATTTGTGACATTAATCTATAATCTGCTTCACTTTGATTGGTGCACCATATGCATTTGGTGAATTAAAAGTAATAAAATGTCTTATATTTTATTCTTTTATATCACCCATTATTAATTATTTTCCCATTTTGTAATCTTTTAGATTTTATTTTCAGCTTAGCACCAGCTTCTTTTGTCTTGAGTATTGAGTCATTGGCAATGGCTAATCCCCACTCCTGAACCAAATGTATTGTAGTTTACTTCAACTATCCCTCTAGCTCAACTTATTTGCTTGTGACATAGAACATGTGGCGTGATGTGTGTGAATAATTAGAATTATATTTAGCAGCAGATTTTCAGAGATAGATTCCTGAGTCAGTGACAAAATGCAATAAAATATTGGTCATTAAACACAAAATGATCTTTGAGGGGTTTTTTTTAAAACATTTCTAAATCTTGGGTTAAGTTAGAGTCAGGATAAACTACCAACATTAAAACTTGAAAATATGGAAGAGGAAGCTATGTGAAACCTTCTCATACTGTTAAGTTGGGTTTTGATCCAGTCTTATTTGAAAATCTCCAGTTTGGTTTCTTGTGCCATTGAGAATGTGACCAGTATTTAGGTGCCACAGTTCAGATGCTAATAATCAGAGAATAATTGTACATCTATCTTGAAATAAATTCTGCATGAAATGTTTGAACAGGCACAGCAATTTCCCCTAGTTATTGCCATTAATTTTCTACTCACATTTTTGATAAGGAAATTGGTGGGTGAGTAAGTGGAATGAAGTAGTACGAACTGCTAATTCTGCTTAGCACGCAGGACCATTTTCTTCACCCTTTCTACTCTAGCATTCGAGGGGGTTGTGTACCCAAAATAAATTTTTCTTTTATTAAAAATAGATTTTCCTACAATATATTCTGATTATGTTTTCCCCTCCCCCATGCCTCCCAATTCCTTCCTGTATTCCCTGTCATCTGGATCCATACACTTTCTATCTCTCATTAGAAAACAAACGAGCATCTAAGGAATAATAAGATAAAATAAGATAAAGCAAAACATTAAAACAAGAAAAAATAAACAAACAGAAGAAAAAAGTCAAAGAAAAAGCAAAAATTACATATAGACACAGAGACACACATGTTCACACATACAGTAATCCCATAAAAACACAAAATTGGAAGCCATAGTTTATGCACAAAGAACCCGTAAGGTTAAAAAATTGATTGGACACAATATTATGAGTGAATGGACCTCCAAAGATGTCACTGAGTTCATTTCATGTTGACCGTCTACCTCTAGGCATGGGACCTATACTGAAGAGTAATTTGTTTCCCCAGTGATACTCCCTTGGAGCAAACTAATTTTTCATTTACAAGTGGATGAAGAGTGGTTTGTTTCCCCGGTGAGATTACCTTGGGGAAAACTAATTTTTCATTTAAAGTGGATATCATTGATAGCTTCTGGACTAGATGGGCACATGAGTCCAGTGCTTTCAATTGTAGGACCCCAACTGTTGTAGACCCGTGGAGGCCATGTGCATACTGCCACAGTCTCTGCCAAATTATCTATATATCAGTTGTGCCGCATTTAGAGGGCCTTGTTTCCTTGGTAATCTCAACTACCCCTGACTTCTAAACTCTTTCTACCTCCTCTTCCAGGGTTACCTGAGCCCTGAGGGGAGAGATTTGGTGGAGACATCTCATTTAGGGCTGAGTGTTCCCAGGTCTCTCACTCTCTGCATATATTCTGGCTATGGGTCTCAGTATTTGCTTCCATCTGCTGCAGGAGGAAGCTTCTCTGATGATGGCTGAGCAAGGCACTGATCTATGAGTATTAGCATAGTATGATGAAATTTTAATGATCAGCCTTCTTATAAATTCCCAAGTTGGTTTTCTATGCCATTGAAAATCTGACCAGTGTGTAAGTGCCACGTGTCAGAAATGACCAGTGTTTGGGGCTGTTAACAGTTACCAGATGTTAACTATATGAGAAGGACTCTGGTGTCCTTGCTGGTGTCAAAACAGCTTTCTCTCCAGATTTCCAAGTTTTTATGGTTGATAACTCATTGTGACTCTAGCTTGTTCCTAGATTTAGCATATAGACTAGATGACCATTGACAGAATGATGATAGACTGTCCAGTGATCATTCATATAATTACCTAAGCCTCCTCTGCACTCACTGAGTCCAGCACGGTATTTTATCCTGTTGCTACTACATGTTTCTTTCTTATGCCCTGTCCTGTGAGTGTTTTGTATCTGGCTTTAGTGGTGAACCATGACACACACATTCAAATATGCCACCAGCAGGCACTGTTTCTGTGATACAAACATAATGTTCTGCAATTTTAATATGATTTTTCACTCAGAGATCCTTAAAATTAGCTCTCCAAATTTTAAGCCATGCTCAGAATTCATAGGAGTCTTGGGGTCAAGCTATGTCATTGTAATATAGATATTTCTCATTTCTCTGAGCTCTCTCTTTGTTTATGGATAGCACAAAGACCAGGATAACACCCATCACTGAGAGATCATTACACAGTGAGCCACTAGCGCTCCATGTGCTAGAAATCACTGCACTCACTTGTGTGTACTCAGCACCAGAAGCTTTTTCATTTAGTTGTCCTCCGTGAAGCAGTAAAAGTTAAATCTACTTCACCTACACTCTGTGCATGTTTCTTCTTGCTGCTCTGGATGTCAGCAGGAGTATGCTTACACACTTCCAGTTCCTGGTAACACATGATGTGTGACTAAGTCTGAGCTAAGTGAGTGGCTTTACTCAGGGAATATCACATTTTTAAATTGGAAGAGCAACTGACAGACAAACTACCCTTTATGCAGATCTATGCTTGGTGGATATTTCCTCCCAAATGAACAAAGTAATCTTGTCACTTCAAAGTGCAACTGGCAGCATTCATTGCCAATTATAAAATCAGACCTTAGGTAAAAAAAATTAATTATAAAAAATATGCATATACTGAAACATGATTAAATGAAAACTCAGGGTCAGAAATTGGGGTTCAACCTTAAGATTTGAAAAGCAAAACAGCCAGCCACTGGCTCTTACCTAGACCTCAGTCTGAAATGGCAATCTTACCTCCCAGAATCTTAGAATGAGACTGTGTCTGGGAGCTGTCTCCCCCTCCCCCCCGCGTCTTAAATTCCTTTCTAGGGCTTGGATTAAAGGTGTGCACCAGTGGGATTAAAGGCATGCACCATCCAATTTCTATGGCAACTAGTGTGGCTACTGGGATTAAAAGGGTGTTACCATAACCTGGTCCTTAAGACTGACCAATGGGACTGTTTTGCTCTCAGATCTTCAGGAACTCTTTATTTATTAAAATACAACTGAAATGCCACTACAGTCTACCATCGGTAGACAGCTCCAGTTCTTAAAGATTGCTTTGATGAAATCAGTGGTAATAGCATATATGTTTTTAAATAGTGTGTGTGATATTGTGATTGATAATAAGATCCAGTAACCACTTCTCATCTAGAAGGGATACTCTTCAGAACCTTTAGCAGATGTCTGAAAGCTTGAATGGTGCCCACTTACCACATGTGCTATCTTTTTTTCCTACTTAGTGACTGAAGAGCCAATAGTTCTAGCACCACAACTGTGTTGGACAAGAGGATGATTCATGTCCTGTGTGGGACAGCATGGGACAAAGAGATTGCCTCACAATATTCAGATTGGTAAAATGTTTAAAATTTATGAGTTGTTTATTTATAGAATTTTGATCTTGTGTTTTCTAACCATAATTGACTTTGGGTGATAGAAGTCACAGAAAAGAAAATTAAGAATAGGAGAGGAAACAGGTACTTATTATGTGATGTGTGTGTTGTGTGTGTTGCATGTGTGTGAGTTATGTGTTATGTGTATTATGCATATTTATACGTATTAAATTGTGTACATTGCATGTGTATTGCATGTTGTGTCTGAGTGTTGTACAATGTGCATGTCTTGTGAATGAGTTGTATGTTTCATATGCTCTGTATATGAGTTGTGTGTGAACACACATAAATAATTGTGCATACATTTGATCTTTAATTCTTGATACCTATCTCTTAGATCCCTAGCAACCTCTGGAGTGGTTAAGATTGCCTTTTCTATCCTAACGGGTCAATAGTTGGCCCTAGATAGCTTCAGAAGAGAAACTGGTCACTAGAATGCACAAAGCATACTTAGAAGATGAGGCCCTACTGCCAGCCTCCTGGAGATGAGGATGAAAGTTGAGCCTTTCATGAGTAGGCAATGTTATTCATACCAACACAACAAGGTTTCTATAATTCCCTCAAGGGACTCATTCCAGAGATTTCCTAGGTGCTAGACACATTGATAAAGGGTGTTGCTCCTGCAGAAGGCATGACCATCTGTCCCTGTCCTATTCCTGTCTTCCATGTGGCCATTCATCTATATCCTCAGAAATGTCCCCTATAATAAGCCAATACTTATAAGTAGTATGTTTATCTTAGCTCCACAAGCTGATCAAGCAAATTAATAAACCTGGAGAGCAGATTGTGGAGAACTTGGGTTAATGCCTGTCCATCGGTCAAATGCATAGGTGGCAACATGGACAAGTATCACAGGAAGTAGGAGCAGTCTTGCAGGCTGGAGTCACCAACTGCTGGACTCTGATATATCCAGGTGTGTAGTATCAGAACTGAGTTAAACTTGAAGTTCTCAGCTCACCACAGCAGCTGAATCACTTGGTGTCTGTGGAAATCTTACACACACACACACACACACACACACACATCTAGTGTCAGCAATATTGTGTGAATGAAATAGACAGAGCAACAGTATGTTTTTCCTTTTTATATTGTATGATGAAATGTGTCAATATTTAGAAAATTTCCGTAATTCTGTGAACACATATTTTTCAAATCATCCCTTCATGACGTTGTGAAATTATGTATAACAAATGATCTCAGTGTTTCAGCAGAGTGTATTGAACAACAGGAGAATACTTATCTAACATATAGAAGGCCTTGGGTTTGATCCCCAGTAACTAAGATACACACACACACACACACACACACACACACACCAATTTAAGATAAGTCAATAATTGTAATGGAACAGAGCAAATGTATTCTTTCACGTGGTTTGGTTTGTTGAAACTGGGTCACAGTTATTTGAAAAGATAATGAAAATATACTTTTGTTTTCCAGCTACATGCCCATGAGAGGCTGAATTTTCTTTGTTAATAGAATAAAGTCAAAAGCAGATGTGAGACTCTGGCTAACTTTTATGAAGACAGAGATTTTTGAAAAGAGTAAAAATAGTCAAACACAAAAGTAAATTTGAGTAGGTCTCTAAAACATAGTTATTTTCCTAGTTTATTTTGCAATTCTGACATATTTTTACTTTAAATGAGTTAATAAATATTTCTTTTTGTTACGTAGATGAGAAATGATTGTTATGCAATTCTTTTGTCTTTGATTTTAACAGCCACGTCTGTATCCAAGATATAGTTGTTTAAGTGCACCCACTCAAGTTTCTAAGCATCGGCTCCCACGATGTGCAACACCCTGCATGCCCACTGCAATACAAACACCCCTTTCAAAAGGTGGGAAACTTGTGCAAAATATAGACTTATTCTTAAATGCTTTCCTTAAAAACACTCTCCCAGAAGCTACTTAAATTTTAAAGGTTATCTTAGCCCTTCAGTATCATTCATAGTCCAAAGAACTTTTAATTTTCATTGTACAACATACCAGACAAAAGAAGGTCAATGTATCGATTTTATTTAAAAAGCAAGTATTTTATACTTTGGTAATTCTTAAAACTTAGAGCAGGGCATTTCAATAGTTAAAATTAATCTTTTTGAAGTCCCAACACCCCCCCACTAAATTTATCTCCAATATTTTATTTTAGTGGCTTTTACAGCATGTTTTGTTTTCCCAAAATAACTTCATAATTTTTACTTTAAAATGCAAGGCTATACATTTTAAGCTAAAAAGCAGCAGCAGCATTTTTACACTCAGTGATTTCAATGTAATCCAGTATAGAAGCATAGTTTCAATTAACTTGCTGACACAAACTTTTAAAAAACTTAGCAACATTCAGAACAAAGGAGACACATTTCTGTGGTCCAGATTTAAAAGGCAATTAATTGCCTTCAACACGGGGCATTGGAGCAAATTGAGAGTTGGACTATCTGCTCCCTGTGTTTGATTTGGGTACTTATATACTCATACTTTATTTAATAACGCCATAAGCAAATGTTTGTCCCAACTATTTGTTTCATTAAAAAGGCATTCAGAAGAAAATATATCCTAATTTTAATATGGTCTTATTTTTGTAACTGTTTGTATAACTCAGTTAAAAGCTGCATCAAGGCTTTGAAACTACAGGGAGAAATTGTTTTAAAAAAATTCTACTGAGAAGCATTATAAATACTTTCATAGTTCAACCCATTTGAGATGATACCCTGACGTCATTCCTTGTCAGTAGCAATTGTTGCAGCATTGGAGGAACACAGATGGTGTCTTTGGAGGTCTGCTCAGCTTTTTTCCTTTCTGTGTTCTACTGATATTATCTCACACATTGTCAGCCAAGAATGCACAGTAGACAGTGCTGATTACAGAGAATCATACCAATGACAATATCCATGTATCCACATCTTACAAAATACTTTGTCTTCTGCTTTGTTTTATTTCAAGACTTTTGAGGAATAAGGCTAAAGGTCTTGGTTGTCGGCAAGTTCACAAACCACCTTCAGAGAGCAAGGGAGTATAATGGAATAAAAAGGGAAAGTAGGAGCTGTAGATGTGACTCGGTGGTTAAGAGAAATGGCTGCTCCTTTAGAGGACCAGGGTTCAAGACCCAGCCCCCACATGTCAGCCACTAAACACTTGTATCTCCAGCTTCAGGGACCCTGACACTCTCTTCTGGCCTCTGTGGCCATTACACACATGCGATACACTGATCTACATATATGCATAAAAATAAATCAATTTTAAAATTATTTTAAAAAGAGGAAATGTAGTCATAACTTTCTGGAATGAATGGGAACCATGAACCTAAAACAGCAGCATAAGTGTAAGTAGCATCTCAGGACTTCCTGCCTGAAGGGGAAGCTCACCTGCATGTCTCTAGACATAAAATACTCTAATCTCTTTCAGTCTTATCAATGACCCCACAAATGCAAAAACTATATTGGTGGGTAGAATTTTCCCTATTTTATCTCTATTGTCCAAGTTATTCATGCAACAAATAAATACCCAAATACCCTTAGCCAAAACAAAAACATTTCCCTCAAGCCAAGGACCTCTAGATCACCTCTGGAAATATTTGACTCGGCATTCAAGAAATACCACTGTCCTTTAATACTGAAAACTAACTGTAACTTTTACTAATTTATACATAGGTTTCAAATCCTATGTGTGATTGCCCTGACACAATGCCAATAGAGAAGTAGCCTTGTTTATTTATGAGCTGAAAGTCATTATGATGAACTTGAATTCGGGGGGAGAAAAAAATTTAAATAGACTGCTAGAAAAATTTATACTGGGGGAGGTCAATGAAACCTTTTACACTTATAATATTATCCCTTATAAATTAGTAAGTCTTTGAAATTTTTAAAGGCATTTTCCTACATGGATGTCACCTTACTTGCACACATTCCCAAACCCATTGTCCTCATTTGCTCTCTGCTCTTTAGTCCTCATCTCCCCAAAGAGGCCCTTTACATCGCATGTTTCTGGATGAATTAACAGCTACATGCATATATACACATAGAGATTATGTGTGTATGTGCGTGTGATGGTTGATTTAAATGTCAACTTCCCATAGATAGAATGACCTCAGAAATTGTACTGACTGCCTCAGTTGATGTGGGAAGACCCACCCCAAATTTGAATAGCACCTTCTGGTAGCATCCCAGATAAAAAATGGGGCCATACAGAAGAATATTCTCTTGTCGTTTGCCCTTCCCTCTTGCTGCTAAGTTGATTTGCCTGCTCCTGCTGCTGATTCCTTCACTGATACCAGAGCCCATGTTTCCAAGCTTCCCTTCTTGTCTGAGGACTGGCAGGACTCTCAGAACCTTCCAGGTTTTCAATATCAGATTGTGGTTTCAGAGGCACCTAGTCTAGTGAATAGAGAAGCTACGGGGTTGCCATATAGGATTGTCAGTCTCTCCAGCGTGAGACAGCTGTTGTGGGACTACTGCAAAGGCTGAGCCACCCAGACTCGAGGACTGAGCAGCTCCTGGGTACTCCGGCTCTCAGGTGTGAGATAATGTGTTCTATGTCAGTATAAGTTGATATACATTGATGTGTTTGTGTGTCCTATCAGTTCTATTCCTCAGAGAACACACGCTTACTACACATTTGAAAGAACATGTTATATTTGTTTTTCTTATTCCTCTAGTATGGTCTGTTAGGAATGATAAAGAAACAGAGCCAATGAAACCATACTTTCCTATAAAAAGCTACCAGGTGTGATGGTGCATGCCTTTAATCACAGAGGCAAGCAGATCTCTGTGAGTTTGCCTGCCGGCTCTACCTAGTGAGTTTCAGGACAGCCAGTGCTATATCAAGAGAACTTATCACAAAAAAAAAAAACAGAAAAAGTTAGCTGTTGTGCTGTTGTTGTTTATGGAATTGTACGTTTTTAAAAATAAAAAGCCTGTGATTATTCTGAACACTCAGCAACGTTAGTGTGACTGAGGCTGACCTAGCCATTTTCATTGTTTCCGTCTTGAGCATCTCATTCCCTCCTCTTTCCAAGGCCTCCCTCCTCTTCTCTCTGCCCCTTTCCTCATCCTTTAGCATCGGCATTGTTATTTTTCATCATTCCAAATAGCTCCTTTCATTTTGAAAGGTCCAGTTCCTTTTCTGCTCCCCCTGTGCTAAGCCTGTTTCATCCCTAGCTCAGCCTCCTCTTAGTCTTATTTGTCCTCTCTTATTGGCTTCCTGTGGACCAGATCTTCTTCATCTTTAACTCATTCTCATCCTCATCTTTCTGTTCAGAGCCTGCTGTTCCACTGTCCTCATCTAATCTGTTTCAGTGTGTGATGCATTACAACAGTGCATATTTTCTGTGATCTTATCTCAGTTGAACTCAAAACCTTTGCAGTTGGGGAGCTGAAGAGATGGCTCAGCTGTTGAGACTGTGTACTGCTCTTGATGAGTTCAGAGTCCAATTCCCAGTGCATACTTGTTCGGCATCTTACAAGTGCCTGTAACTCTGGTTCCAGCAGACCTGATTTCCTCTTCTGGCTTCTGTGGTAACTTCACTCATATGCCAAACCCACACTCAGATGCACACAGCACACACAACTAAAAATAAAAATAAAATCATTTTTTGAATTTAAGATTGATAGATTTTTCTACCTTAATTAGACCTTCATTTTTTTTTAACTCAGTGTCATAGGTATGGTTTGGACATGGCTCTGACACTGTTTCTAAGCTTCCAGAAACTGTTTCTAAGGTCCAATCTTTGAGGGTTCTTATGGGTGGGAACTGAGTCAGAGAAGGTCATTAGCCACACTCAGAAAGACTGATTGTTTAGAGATGTCATCCTCACTTTCAATATCTCCATTTATCTGTGAAAATGTCTTAATACTAAATCAGGTTGTGAAAAGATAAGGTCTTGATTGAGAACTCTGTGTCTAAGAATTCATTCTAAGTATGTCCTCTACAGAGTATGTGCTCTTACAGAATCAATAACCATTTTATTTTTTACATATAAAGAAGTTATTTGGAATTAGTTCTTGAAAACTTGCTGGCATACTGTGGTTTTTAGTAATTTTCTTTCACAGTTTAATAACTGTTTAATAATTTTTCATTGTCCAGGAAAATTGGAATATATATTATATGACATTTATCTGACAATCTATTTTATTTGAATTGTGCATATATGTGTGGTATGTGGATGTGTTTGTGTGTGTGTGTGAAAAGTATACATGCAGGTGTCTGTGCGTATGTGTGTGCATACATATAGGCTGACATTGGATTTCTTTCTCAATCACTCCATGGGTAGTTTGAACGCAATTGGCCCCATAATCTCACAGGTAGTGGCATTATTAGGGGGAGTGGCTTTGTTGGAGAGGGTGTTGTCTTGTTGGAGGAAATGTGTCACTATAGCGGCAGATTTTGAGTTTTTTTATGCTTAGGATACCACCCAGTGTGTCAGTGAACTTCCTGTCACCAGAAGATGTAGGACTCTCAACTGTTCTCACACCATGTCTGCCTGCGTGTTGCCGTGCTCCCTGCCATGATGATAATGGACTGAACCTCTGAAACTGTAAGCCAGCCACACCAGTTAAATATTTTCTCTATAAGGGTTGCTGTGGTCATGGTTTCGCTTCACAACAATGAAAACCCTAAGACACTCCCTTACCCTATCTTTTTTGATACATAGGTCTCTCACTGAACCTTGAGCTAAGTGATTTCTCTAGGCTGGCTACCCAATGAACTCCAGATATCTGCCTGTCTCTACATTCATAGCATTATAATTATAGCCACATAGTGCCATGCCTGGCTTTTATGAGGTACTGGGTGTTAAGAAATATTAGTTTAAAATGTTTTACATTTTTTATACTGTGAAATATTTGTTTAATGATGCAATGACATGTTGCATTCTTTTATGTTGCATTTGTTTATCTCTCTGAAGCTGTGTTACTTTGCCTGTTTAAAACACTTGATTAGTTGAATAAAGAGTTGAATGGCTAATAACAAGGCAGGAGAAAGGATAGGCAGGACTGGCAGAGAGAATAAATAGGAGGAGAAATCTGGGAGGGGAGACCAAAGAGCAAGAAGGGAGGAGAGGATGATATCAGGGCCCAACCACCCAGCAACACATTCAGTCAGGGAGTAAGAAGGAAAGATAAGGTATACAGAAATAGAGAAATGTAAAGGCCCGGAGGCAAAAGATAGACAGGATAATTTAAGTTAAGAAAAGCTGGCTAAAACAAGCCAAGCTAAGGCCAGGCATTCATAAGAAAAACTTTTCCATGTGTGTGTTTATTTGGGCGGTGTATGGTGGACCTCCAAAAGAACAAAGAGTGAAATAGTAAACCAACCAACTACAACTGGGTATCTGAAATCAGGTCCTCGTGCTTGTATACCAATACTTTACTGACTGGGCCATCTCTGTAGTTCTAAATGTATTTTTAATTGGTCCATAAAACAAAAATATACATATTTATGGGGCATCTATGGTATTTTGACACATATTTCCATTGTGTAGTGTTCAAAACAACCCAAACATATTTATTTTCTCAACCATTTATTTCTTTAGGGAGAAAATATTTGAAATCCACTCTTCACACCATATGGAATGTGCAGTTCATTAGCTGTAATCAGCAGCTACCCTAGTGTGCAATAGTACACTGGAACTTCTTATTGCTAAATATAACTTAGACACTCTAATTAAACTGTCCCAATGCCTCTCCTGCTTCACAGCCTCTAAGTGCCATCATTCTACTCTTGAACTCTATGAAATAAGCTCTTTATATTCTGCGTAAAAATAAGGCCGTGTGGTACTTGTCTCTCTGTGCCTGGCTTATTTCCCTTGGTTATCAGCTCAATTCAGATTTCTACAGTGAGAGAATTTTATAGTTTTCCATAATTAGGCAGTATTTCAAGGCATATAGCTATCACATTTCCTGCTATTGGTATTCCTATGAATGGTATCATTAGGCACTGTATTTTCCCCATTTCTTGGCTATTACAAAAATGCTATGATAAACACATATATGCAGAGGTGTCTGCAATACGCTGATTCTGATTCCTTTGTCTGTGGCACATGACAGTTTTATTCATTTTTTGATGAACCACTATACTGTTTTTCCACAATGGTTTAGTTTATTTAGATATTCACCAACAGTGTGAGAGATTCCTCTTTCTACACATCTTCATCAGCATTGCTTATCTATAGAGGGTCTGATGTTGATGTTCTTACCATTGTTAGACATTCTCAGTGTTGGGTGATATGACATTACATATTTCTATTTAGTGATGTTGTACAATTTCATAAAACTTTTTTATATCTTCTTTTCAGAAATGTCCATGTTGGTTCATTTTAATGGAGATATTTGATTATTTTGCTATCGTATTTCTAATTTTATTAGTGTTTATTAGAGTCTTGCTAGACACATAATTTTAAAGTATTTTCTCTCATTCTCTAGTTTAACCCTCCACACTCTTTATGGTTTCCTTTACTTTTCAGAAACCTTTCAATTACATAAAACTGTCTATATTTGTTTGCTTTTATTTCTTGTACTTTTAGAGTATTGTCTAAAATATATTCTTTCTTATTCCAAGATCCTAAAATATTTTCTCCTTGATTTCCTGTAGTAATTACAGACCATCAAGTGCACATTTGATTCTTTAATCTACATTGAGTTAAATGTTGTAATTGGTGAGAAACAGGGGTTTAGTTTCAATAGTCTTCGTGTGGCTATCCAATTTTTCTTACACAGCTTATTTTAAGAAAAACCTTCTCCACTGATGCTGTAACAGTGGAAGGTTTAAACACCATGCTCTCAACAGATCTATTACCCAAATTAAAGAAAAAGTGAAAACCTTCAGAGTGAAGCTGCCAAATGGGTTTAACCGACATCTACAGAGTGTTCCATCAATTGTAATCCAACAACAGTTGTAATACAAATATTATTCTCAGAAGCTTGAGTAACTTTCTCAAAAATGGGTCACATTTTAGACCACAAAACAAGTCTTAGTAAGTACAAAAACAGTAAGTTTTTACATAATAGCAAGTCATGAGATGGAACTAGAAATCAATAACATGAGAAACTATGCAAACATACTAAGACATGGAAGAATTTAATTTTGAATGACCCAGTGAGCTATTAAAGAAATTTGGAAAAACAATTAAAAGCGACATAGAATCAAATGAAAATGAAAATAACACTTAATAATATTTATGGGTTATAAATAAAGTAATTCTAAAGTGAAAGTTTATAGCTTTCAGAATTAATTCACTTTTATTTTCCTTGTATAAAAAAACCCTTATGTGGTGGCCACAGCTGGAGCCTGGGTCCTCTGAACAGAGACTATGGTGTGGGTTTTCACAAGATGGTCAGTGAATTCCTGATAAGGAGACTTGGTGA
>LOEQ01004089.1:98735-114363 GCA_001685075.1 Bramus lutescens
TATATATATATATAGAGAGAGAGAGAGAGAGAGAGAGAGAGATTGACACACACACAGATGTATGTATTGTCTACATAGAAAAACATCATGCTATGTAGGCAGAGGGCCACTTGTTCATTCCTGGTTGCTCAGCCCTGAAATAATCACTCAGAAAGTACATTATTTACAATACTGTTTGGCCAATAGTGTAAGCATATTGCTAGCTAGCTCTTACATCTAGAATTAACCCATTTTCATTGATCGGTGTATTGTCACATGGCTGTGGCTTACTGGCAAGGTTCCAGCTGATGGCTTGCATTCTCTCTGGTGGCTCCACGGCATCTTGCAACTCTTGCCTTCTTTCTCCCAGCATTCAGTTTAGTTTTCCCCGCCTAGCTCTACTTTGCCCTATCACAGGCCAAGGCAGCTTCTTTATTCATTAACTAATAAAAGCAACACATATACAGAGGGACTTCCTATACCAATGCTGACTTAATTTTCCTTTCCAAATGTAAGAACTTATACAAAAAATTTCAAAATTTAACCTTCCTAAAATATATACATATATGAAAGGAACATAAAAGGAGTCACCAAATGATACAGGAGACACTGCTCCAACTAATCATCTTATGTTATCAGTGCCAGAAATTGGTTACACCTAGAGTCAAAGAGGTGCCATGGAACCACCAAATATGATCAGCTATTGCCAAGACAATTGTTTTCTCTCCACAACCTGATCATAAGGTCCTATTGCTGAATACAGCTCTTACTTATGTCATTGAACACAGAGAAATAGATATGAAGCTAACTGGAAGCTTCAGTCACATTGACTAGGTTTTATGTTGCTGGAAGGTAGTCTGCATGCTATCACAAGAGAAAGATAATCATCAATATCACCAGTCTGCACACCTTGTGACCTACAACAGTGACCTGCCTGGATATACTGGAGCAATGCTGGCATAAATGTTATAGGAGTAACCAACGATTTTTCAAAAATACCTTGAAGGCCATTCCATGAGATGGAATCCGTACTTGATACTATGGCCAAGAACCTGAATAGATAGGTTAGATAGGTCATAGGCCTAAGGGAAAACCTAATACTATTATTCTTCATAAGGATAAAAAGCAATACAATATTTCTATACCCATAAACCAGTGCCTCACCCAACCCTCATCAGAGAAGCTTCTTGCAGTAGATGGGATTTGGCATCAAGAATCACAACTGAACAATATGTAGAGTGAGAGACTTTGGAGTACTCCTTCCTAAATGGGATGTCTTCATAATCCTCCCACTTCAAGGCTGAGGGATCAATGCAGAAAATGAAGTGTAAGAGCCAGAGGCGATGATGATGATGCCAAGGAAATAGTATCTTCTAAGCATAACAAGACCAATGCATATATGAACTCAGAGACTGTGGCAGCATGCACAGGGTCCACAAAGGTCCAAGCCAGATGGGAGCCCAATACTAAGAGGAGGAAGTGGATATAAGGTTGCCTTAAAGTTCTTTAGGCAGGTTGCTATGTGACATTGCATGCCTATTGAAAGATTTATTCCAGGCTTCACAATCTTCTTTTGTCAGTTTCTGGCATTGTAGAAATCTAAGCAAAAATCTCCATGCCTACAGTTACTTGCATTGCTTCAGCACATAATGGCTCTGTAAAGCCAGATTCCTTGTGACTCTAATGTTGATGTGTTGCTGATATCAGCATCAGAGGACGATCCAAGCCCAGGTTTATTCAAATCTGCAGTTGCTGTGTTGTTTGTTCATCATGAACAGTGGTGTAGTGGTTTGGATAAAAATCCTCTCCAACTTCGGCTCAGTATTTGATTACATGGTTTGAAGTTGTTGGCACTCATTTGTAAGGTTTGGGAAGTGCAGCCTTGTGGGAGGAAGTATGTTCTGGGGGTGTGCTTTAGGAATGGAAACCCTCCTACTTTCAGATTGCTCTCTCTACTTTAAGATTTGAGCTCTCAGATCTCTGCTTCTGTTTTCATGCCTGCTACCATTCTGCCATGCCTCCCTTCCACAGTGGACTCTTATCCCTCTGGAATCATAAGCACAAATAAATTTCTTGTAGAAGTTGCCTTGGTCATGATATTTTACCATAGCAACAAAAAGTAACCAACACATGGGGGACACACTTAAAAATGATTTCTATTCCTCTAAATCTTTCCATAGGGCTGGAGTTGACCCAAATGCCTCATTGACAACAGCATGCAGAATCCAGATTCCCACTGCTGTGAGATGCATTATGCTGAAGTAGACACACAGCCAAAGAATACTACAACCAGCCATCAGTGAGGGTTGTTAGAAACACAAAATCCAGGAAGTTATTGCTAATTCCCCTGCCTGACACAGGAACTCTTTCAGAGGCTCAATCCTTGGATACTGCTCAGGACCTGGGAATGGAATATTAGGATTTTTGAAGGGTTAGGTTTTACCAAATAAATACTGATTCTAAATCAAGATCCTCTGCTTTCTACCCTGTCTAGCCTACCTTCAACCCCAGGAAGGGTGTCTGGCCTGTGTTATTCTACCCAGGCTGGAAAATATTGGTAAATTATGTAAGCCACTAAGTCAACACTATTGTGGGTCATAACTGATTCTCCCAGCTTCATAAACCACCTTCAGAGTGCACCAAAGTCCAGGGTGTAATTGAAAATTTTTCATTGTAGCTTGCAAATACAGAGGAGTGAGGTCAAGAAGTTCTGTCTGTGGGCAGTGGCCTGGAGATGACTGTAATGCTCAGTGTTAGGGGAATGGGTGTTATCAACAGTCCTTTGTCAGTTACACCGAACATTAAGCTGATTCATACCAGAGATTTATAATTTCAGGAAATTGCATAATCTCAAAGAAAAAATTACTCCTAACACATGCAAGGTGAGCATGGGCATAAGCCAGACTTTGACTGGCGCTTTGGCTGTTCACCCAAGTACAAGGAAAGCCTTACAGGTTTTACATACAAACTCTAATTCAACTTTGAACCTTTTATTTCTGCCCAATGCTGATTCTTACCAGCACTAAGTTCTGACAGAGGCCTGTGTTAGCTTTCATGACTCAGTCTCCTACAGGAGGCCTTTTTCTTTTGCTGCTCAGGGTTGACAAAAGTATGGTACTCACAGTCCCTTGACCACTGGTTATATAGTTCCAGTGAGTATGAATGTAAGGACAGGGCTGAAGCAAGGGCTGTTGCGTTCTGCTTAGTACTAGGCATCACTGTGATGGGTCCTGTACTATATTTAAAGACTTTATTCATTTTCCTTCCCTCAAGTAGGAAGTTTCTCTTTGCAAGAATCTCAGGTTCAGAGGAAGGACAACTTCTTCAATGTATCTTTTCTGCTTGTTGCTCTGAAACATGGTACTATGGCCTCTTCCCTGGCTTACTTCCCTCTTAAGAAGGAGTTTGATGCTTGAAGTGGTGTACATGCGTGTGTGTGTGTGTGTGTGTGTGTAGACCATTACTGGAGGATCTCACATCTCAGTCTTAATTTCTATTGTATTTCCTATTAATTTAATATCTATATAACCAGTATATCTTGGGGTATTTAGCAATTGTATCTATTCTGAGACCAAAGAAGCAGTGAATTACTTTTTAATGCAAATGGGGGCTTCCTTATGATGCTTCGAACTTACATGTCATAAGAGGAGTGGGAATCAAACATTCTGGTCTGTAACACTGTGCTAATTTTGTTATAGAAATGACCGATTTTACTCATTATTAGCTTAGACTTTAATACCAGTTTGAATAGCTATAACATATCTTTTCTATAAGTATTGAAATAAGCAAGGAGGGAAAACCTATGGTAAAATTTTTCCTCCCATGTTCCTATTTTCTGTCATTTAATTATCATCAAGAAATACACACACACATGTATGTATAGCCAGAAAACACATACACACATATCCAGAAAACATATATATAGTATATAGATATATATACACATATATGTGTACATAAAATGCATACACAAAACATTATACAGATAGACCAAATTTTATTTAGGTATTTAAAACTGTATATTACATATGTATGGTGATATGCAAGATATTCATCACCATACATATGTAATATACAGTTATTTATGGAAATTGTGTGTGTGTCTGTGTGTGTGTATCATGGCATATGTATCAATAGACCAAGATCCATACCAATGTGAAGTATTCATCTCTATATCACATCACCCTTATATTTTTTTTTAAAAAAGAGATTCACTGTGACCATTAATGATTTATACCAAACACTTTTTTAAATGAAAACAAACATTTATAAGCAATCATTGTGGGAATTTGGGCATAGTTTTCTCCAAACTGCTTCCTGCTTTTTGTTAGGTAAAGCATTTTTAGGATTCATGGAGAACTTTTGGAGGATCTTGTTCCATCAAACCACATTAGCCTAGAAGGAATCCACAGGTTCTCATCTTCGTGGAAACAAAAGCAGAACCTCTTTTCCAAAGCAATATATCCTTAGCCCCAAATTTTGAAGTCAAGATACCTTTATGTTGGTTTAACTTAGCAGCCCACAGAAACAAATGTCTCTCTTGCAGACAAAAAATTAAAAGAAAACACAATTTAAAAAGCTTAATCCATACTCTCTCTGTATTTTCCATCTTTGTGTGGCTTATTTTCTTTGCCCTTTATCACTGTCTGTACTCTTTTATATTACTTTTACTGTCTCTTTAAAGACTTTACTTCTTTTCATAACTTCCTATACTCTTTTGCCTCTCTCTATCCCAACCTTACATACACTTTAAAACACACTATGTCTCATTTAGAGGTCTTTTATGTCTGAATCTGTCCTCTTGTATATCCTTTTCTGACAAGGAGCATTTTAAAATGGTAATCAGTGTGGTTGCAGCAGCTCTGGATGATGGTTCCACCTCTCTTGGCCTTGCAATATGGTGGAGGTACATTTACTGACAACTCTGGTACTGCTGGCTGGGAGCTGTACTCACCACCTCAACTCTGGGAAGCACCGTGCAGCACATAAATGCTTTTTTGTCTGAGTAAAAACAAAATTTGCCATGCAGCATACTGCATGGCCTGGAAATGTCTCTATGTACAGTGGGGGGATCCACCATGCTTACCTGCTTTTGTACACTGAGAAGACCCAATCCAGCTGCTTACCCAAGCAGCAGGCATGCTCTCAGTTACTTTCCTCCATATCCTGAGTGGGCATACAAGCAACTGGACCCAAAGTATGTGGCTGGCCATGCAAGTTAGCCCCACATTGGATGCCACTTTTTAGAAGGAGGGTGCTTGCTCATTCCCAGCTGCCCAAACCCAAATAATCACAGAGAAACTATATTAATTATAACACTGCTTGACCTAGTAGCTTAGGCTTCTTATTAACTAACCCTTACATCTTAAATTAATTTATTTCTATTAATCTGTGTATTACCACAAGGCTAGGGCTTACCGGTAAGGTTCCAACAGCATTGTCGTTCTTCTTCAGCAGCTACATGGCATCTTCTTGACTCTGCATACTCTCTCTATAGATTTCTGTTTGAATTTCCCACCTGGGTTTATCATGTCATGCCATAGGCCAACACAGTTTTATTCATTCACCAATAAGAGCAACACATTTACAGAAGTCTTGACTGAGGTTTCTGTGTCCCACCAGGTCCCACACCTCATGTGTTGCCAGTGGTTTCTGTTGACAGAGATTTCTGTCCCACCTGATCCCATAGTCCCAAAGAAACACACAGAGATCTATATTAATTATAAACTTATTAGCCTATTAGCTCAGGCTTCTTATTAACTATTATGACTTATATTAGCCCATAATTCTTGTCTGTGTTAGCCACATGGCTTGGTACCTTTTTCAGCAAGGCAGTCACATCTTGTTTGTTCTGTGTCTGGCTTCCTCTGTGTCTGGGTGATGACTGCAGACTGACTCTTTCCTCTTCCCATAATTCACTTGTTCTCATTGCCCCACCTCTTCTTTCTTTCTAGTTGCATTGCCTATAGTTCCTGCCTGGCTACTGGCCAATCAGCATTTTATTAAACAAGTACAAGATACAAATCTTTACAGGGTAAAATAATTGTCCCACAGCACAGAAGTACATCCCATATCAGTATTCTGCTCACCCTGTAAGAAACCCTGCTACCCTGCTGTGCATCATGAAGAACCTTGAAGTGAAGGTTCTTCCTCAGTAACTCATACCACTTCTCCAATTTCTCAGATTTAGAACAGGCCAAGTATGTGCTGCTAGTGTGCACTGTTGCCTTGCAGAAAGCCAGCAAGGCTCTGTGGGATTTATTCACCAAGAAACTCAATTAAATAGACGGTTAGAATGAAATTAATAAGACTGACTAGCTCAATATTACTTTTAAGCTGTCAATACATTACAGAAATTAGCCTTTTCTCCTATAAGTGGCAATATTATTATGCAGCATCAGTGAAAGCAATTTTTTAGGTGGAAGCATATTGCCTAATATTAGAGATGAATTCTTTGATTCCCCAGTACTTAAAAGCTGATTCTTAGTTCATATGCAGTTGCTAAGACTCCAAAGTTCCTCTCTTACTAAAAGCCATATACTCTGATGGTGGAAGGGCTTCAGTACTTGTTTATGCATAATATACTGTGTTCTTTTTACTTCACTTATTTTCTATATTATGTGTAGATTTCTCAGTTACTACCAGTTCATACCTTTGTTATTGTATCATGGTACTTCACTCACTATATTAGTCATTCAAAGTGGGTGGAATTATTGCATTATACATGATGAAATCAGAATACTGAAAGGGCAAATAACTTATTGAAGGTAACACATCTTGTGTCAGATATGCTATGGGGAGATTTGCAGATGCTGAGATACTTCAGGTTCTATTGTAGAAGACTCATCTGACTGCCTTTCCACTAGTATAGGCTGATTTTTCCTGTCTCATGTCCACTTTCAAATAAACACACTGAGGCTTATATTAATTATAAATGCTTTGCTGATATCTCAGGTTTGTTACTAACTCTTACATTTAAATTAATGCTTATTTTTTAATCTGTGCTTTGCCATGTGGTTCATGACTTGTTACCTCATTTTCTACATGTTCTGCTTCCTCAGTGGAAGGCTGGCTTGTTTCCCTTCCTCCTCCCAGAATTCTCCTACTCTGACTCTCCTGCTTAACCTTATTCTGTTCAGGTATTGGCCAGTTAGGTTCTTTATTGGACCAATCACAGTGACATATATTTACACAGTGTAAAGGAATTTGCCACAGGACCCTGGCTTCCAAACAGTCTACAAACCCCTCATAATCTGCCTTCTGGCTTCTCCAGCCACCTCATCTCACCATCTGTTTCTCTCTTTACTCCTCTTGAGTTGCAGTGGCTTCCCATCTGTTTCTGAAACCTTTACCAGTTGGGTCTCAGGATTTTATAATGCTTGAATATAATTTTATATGCTTGAAGACCCTTCTCTAAAGTCCTTGAGGGATGGTTAGAGGAAGGCAAACACTGTACATTATATCATTCTGTTTTATTTTTCAACAATTAGAAGATTCTAATCTATTAAGGATCTAATATATCATGCATCAAGATGTTAAGACTTTGTGTGTGTTCTTGATTTCTTTTTGATATCGTAGGACAGATGGTTTTATTCCTCTATCTTTATAATGTGATTGTCTAGACAAGTTGTTTGATAGATGCATATTATAGAAGAGGAAAAGCCACAATTTGAACACAAGTGTCCTCAGATTTACTTTGTATTGCTCCTCATTTACTGTCCAGGAAAGTCTGACCGAGTCTGCCATTGACTAAGTCTTATGCCCTGAGACTTACAGCTTCTTACAGTGATGCCCTTTTTAATCTGTAAAACAAGCACAATATGTGAGGACTTGCTGTACTGTTGTTCTTCCTTTTATACAAGAATATAGGCTGAGGGATAACACCATTTGGCTAGCTAGACCGCCATTTAAATAATAAAAATGTTCCTTAATCTTAGTTCTGCTACCAAGTGAAAGTAAGAGCCACTACTATAATATAGGTTTTCTAATCTTCATGCATATTTATTCAAATGAAATAAAACAGAAGATCCAACTTTGATTATGTATTATACTGATCCAGTCTAGTATGTAACAGCCACATATGGCTAGTAGTTGTCATCCTGGGCAGCAAATGTATATATATATAGAATATTTTTATCATTACCTAAAATTCAGTTTTAAAGTGGCAATAATGAAATCCTCAGAGATTTGCATATGAAATAAGATGCTTTTCCCCTAACAACAAGTTGAAAAAGCCCAGGCTAAATTTTAGTGATTCTTTCTGCTTCAACAAGATCTGAGGGACATGCAATGCTAAATGTAACTCTTACTGACAAACATAGTGAATTCTCTGCTTGCTTTTTTTGTGCTATCCACTATTTCCATAACCCCAGGCCTATCTATTACTGAAGTCCACATAGACAGGATGACATTTCCCTAAATAGACATTTCTTTCTTATTTTAATGGCAAATTAGAAACTCTCTATTCTTTATCTTCGTGTCCTCAATATTCTCCATGCTGTCACTAGGGTCAGGTTTAGCATGAATTATGGTGGGCTAATGTAATCTTTAAAAGATGCCACATGCAAGTGTGTTGTTGTTATTTTTAGGGCTGGGGAAATGGCTCAAGCAGGTAAAATGATTGGTAAGCAAGTATAAGGGCATGCATTTGGATTCCCAGCACTCACATGAAAGCTAGAAATAGCGGTACAGGCTTGTAACTCCATCCATGGGTTGGGGAGAGACAGGTGAATCATGGCAGCTAGTGCTCATCCAGTCTAGGAAAAACAGCAAGTTCCAGGTTCATTGAAAGACTTTGTCTCAAAAAAAATTAATATGGAGAGCAACAGAGGAAGATATTCAGTGTTAAGATCTGGCCTCCAGGCATGCGTGCATGAGTGAGCATGCACACACAATACACTATACACATAATAAATAAATAATAAAATACATGAATAACCACTGTTAATAATAATGGGTGCCTTTAAGAAATTGCATTCTCCTAAAGTCCCAGAGTGCTCTGGTCTCTGACCTGCAGAGAGGCTGGTATAAACTTGACCTTCTACAAGAGCAGTATAACTGTGAATAAGAAGTCAAGGTTGGCTCACACTGGACAACTATTCAAGGTCAATGAGGAAACAGTGCAGTGGAGAATGAAATATGGACATGATGCCAAGAGAGTGGGACAAGGATATATCGTCAGCCTAGAGATGACCCCATGCAGAAGAAAGAGAGGAATGACTGTGTCTCTTTCTGGTATGTGTTTATCTTTGCTGAGTGTCTTGAACAAGCTCAAGACAGAAGCTTAACTGTTCACCTTGAGAAAGAAACATGTAGTCCAAAGGATCTAAAAATGGTAACATGAGGTAGTAGAGACTCTAAAGGGAGGGAAGAGAACATGGCTCTGTGTAAGGGCAGAGAAAAAGTTTCATAGAAGATGCTACTTTCAGCTTTGTTTCAAAAACTGGGCTATCACTTTAATTCTAAGATTTTATTTGGAATGAGCCATTTATATATACAAGTCCTTCATCAAAGTCACTGGATCTCTGGTGTATGGCTTATGCCAAGAGTTTGTGAAGATGGGCAGGGAGAGCTAAAGATACTAGCATCTGCCATTTAGGCTTAATGAACATTGGCTGCTTTGAAAATAAACTATCTCCAGGCCATTCCTAAGGTTTATAGCCAATGCTTATCTTCATTAAAGCTCATCTTCATTAAAGTTCTGACCACAGTTTATCTTCACTAAAGTTCCACTCAAAAGCAACTGCTCATGGTTAGGCACATATTGCAGAGACACAAGGCAGATCAATTTGTTTCTCTTTGGCTTCACTTAGAAACGATATTATTTCAGTTCCTCACATGAACTTGAGTGGGGTTGCTGTGTACCTGCAGAACAGCTTCTATGCTGTGTTTCAAAGGGGAAACTGAAGGATACTTCTCTATCCGTAGTAGCTCACCAAAAGCTTAGAAATGACAGTTACTAAAAATACATGCAAAAAGTGCTTACAGAACCTTGGACCCCAGAAAAGTGGAGCATTGACCTGAAATCTCTCCTTATGTCCAAATCTGTCCTTCACTGACAAGTATTTTTTTTTCCTACTGGTGATTGAAGACCTTGAGTGAAAGTGCCTATGTCTCACTTGTTTGATGGTTTCTTAGTGTTGGGTACAGATGAATGCGGGTTGTTTGATGGCTTTGTGTGTTTGCTGCAATTAGTTCTACAGCACTGTGAACACTGAGGAAAAATGATGGCAAACATAGCAATACCAGAAGATCCTTTTGCTTTAACATCATTTGAGTGCTATATAAATACAGCATCTTGCTCTTCACTACCTCAGGGAAGCAGACAATGCCAAACAAAAATCTGGAATCCTATTTTTCAACTAGAAAGTTGAAAACGTGTCTGCTTTTACTTCCAGGCTGAGATGCTCCTAGCTAGTAGCTTTAGGGGAACCAAGCTAAGTAGCTTTAGCAGAACCAAACTCACTTGGTGCTCAGTTACTGCTTCTGTGTTCTACATTCTATTAAAAAAAATCAGCTTCTAAATTTCTCACATCCTCTGTCATATGCAAATTTATGGTCAGTAAGTTAAAAAAGCAAAATCAATAGTTGATAATTAGTTTCCAAAAGCATTTTTCAGGACAACAGAAGTGGCTTGCTATTCTAAAGCTTCATGAAACCTAGTGAACCCTGCAGTCCTGGGGAAAGCAGCATGAAAGCAAAGCTCTTATTTTCTGATATTGATCCATTTTTTAAAGGAGTCACAGTGCATGTAATTATTTTACAAGGCTACTGGTTTAGGATGAGTGATGTATCAGAATGTCCTCTTAGGAAGAAACAAGTAAAAAAGTAAAGTAACATGGTCAGGAAGTCAGTGTACTGAGCATTAGAGCCCAGCATCTTCCTAGATGTATTCATCGCCAACTGTTTCCTCAGATTTTCATCAACAAAAGATTCGTCCTATTGTTTTATTGATTTATATATGCTGGTGAACCATGGTTGCCAACCTGACTAGAATAAGAGTTTCCTCAAAATGGATAAAGCATACTTCTAGGTGTGTCTTCAGAAATGTTTGACCTGTGCATGGTAGACAGGATGGAGGAGGCCTGCATTAAACGTGCATAGCAGTGCCCATTGGGCTGGTTCCTGGGCAGACCATGAGGTTAGAATGAAAGGAAGCTTGCACATGTCAGGCTTGCATCTTTGGTTTACTGTTGCTATCTTCCTGAACATTAGAGTGCAGCCTTTGAATGAAAAATTGCACTGGTAACTCTCCGAGGCTTTCTATGTCTTCTGCCCCAGACTGGAACCGCATCACTGGTCTCTCTTATTCAAGGCTTCCATCTTTTTTATATGAGCCTGGTTTCTCGGGCTCTTTGTCTTGCAGATGACTGCTATGGACCTATCTAGCCTCTGATCACATAAACCAATCTAATAAATCCCCTCTTGTAATTACGTATATATTCTATTTGCTTTGTTCCTCTGGAGAAGCCTTGCTGATACAGATTAGTTTTGTGGTCTATAATGATTCCTGGGGACCATTCTCCATTTAATAGCATTAAAGCTGGGAAAGCTGTGGTCTAGTTTGTTCTTTCATCTAAGAAGTATGATGGCAGAATAAGAATGGGAGAGCCAGAAGCCTGCAGGAGATGTAACAAGAAAATACATTTCATCAGTTAGAACTCCTAAGAGTGCTGTACTGCTGAGTCCCAGGGCAGGATCTTTGGTAAACCACTGCATGGGAGAGGCTGCTGCAGGGAACTTAGAGGGACCTAAGGACCACTAGAAGCAATGGGTTCTGTTAAATAGGCATTGGATGGGTGGATTCAGGATAAACATCAGTCTAGGGAGTGGAGTTGATGTGAGGAAGACCGAGAGAATTGTGCCATGTGTAGAAGCCACATGATGGGAAGGGAAAAGAATGAGCAGCAAAGTGTGGAAGAGTTCCCTGGAAGCCACATAGCCATGGAGCTCCTGCAAGACTGAACGTGCCTAAGGACTTTTAAGTAACCCACTCTTACTATTTCTTCTGGCTCTATCAAAACAACTTTGCAATTTCATCTTACCCTAACCAGAATAGCAAAGATCAACAGAGAATCAGACAATAAATTCTAGAAAGGATGTGGGGAAAGGAGACCCCTCATTGGTGGATGGTGGAATTGCAAAGCCATTCACTCACTCTGGAAATCAGTGTGGAGAGTGCCCAGGAAGCTACATCAGTCTCTGTTGTGTGTTCAAAGATACTTGCTCAGTCGTGGTCCTTGCTTCACTATTCACAAGAGCTAGGTAATAGAAACAATCTAATTGTCTTTCAATGGATAATGAAAATGTGGTACATATACAACTCTATTTGGCTGTAAGTAAAAATGAACTCATGAAATTTACTGGTAAATGAATGGAACTAGGAAAGATCATATTAAATGAGGTAACACATATGCAGAATGACAAAAAAGCTTTGGTTGTTCTCTTTCACCTTCAGATGTGAATATGTAACCTGGATTATTTGAAGAAACATGGACCATGGGGTGTAGCAATAGAGGGAGAACAGTCAGGGTACAATCTATTTGAAGGGAGAAATGAGAAAAAAACAGTGTGGAGTTTTAATTATGGAGTAGGAATAGAGATAAATACAGGAGGGAGGAGGGCAAAGCAATAATAAGGATGTCTGAAAAAGTCATAAGGAATTATATTACATATATTACTGTATTACATATAATACAGGTAAGCCAGTGTATATGAATATAGATAAAATGAAAATTTCTCTTATGGGCTAGTAATTCTCCTCCCAGGAGCCATCTAACAAAAAAAAAAAAAACTTCCAACACCTGTAATGAGAAGCAGTCATTGTTGCAAGGGTTGTTCAAGATACTCCCAAAACATTATAGCTTACTACCATTGCACTTGGTTGCCTCACAAAGGTTGAAAGTAAGTCCTTATTGCTAAAGACATCATAAACATTTGACATAGAACCCAAGCAATCTGATATAGATCTGACCTGAAAACCTCCTCCTTGATAACTAGGTTCTATAATACAAGAAGGCACTACATGCCTCTAAAGGAGGGAAGCAATCAACAATCCTACCCAGTCAAGATAACACAACATTGGCCATCATGTCACTTTATCCCTAAGGGTATAGAAGAGACAGGCATAACTTGGTGGTAACCAACAGCTCTCTAATTCTATTTAAGGTCCACAGGAGAAAAATGATGCCTGATACTGGAAGCCTAGCAATTACCTTAGGCTCATGAAATCATGGATTTTGGAGAAGAACCAACTGCAAACTTTGCTGAACCAGGATAATATCTAAATACCCTCTTTAGTATTAGTTTTTATACTCACAGGCAAATGTAATTTTTACCCCTCACCAATGACACGGCCTTTTGCAGCAAATGGAGACTATTGGAGAAAACCACAACCAATCAAAATTCAGAGAGGAAGTAATTGTGTGGTGCCTAGCCCCAACTGATACATTTACTATGCACCTCCTATACCCAAGGCTCAGAGATTATAGCAGAAGAGGCTGAAAGATTGAAAGAGTCAGAAAAACAGGAAGCTTGCTATGAGATTGTATCTTCTAAAAATGTCAAGGAAGTTACACCCATGAGGTCTCATCAACATAGCTGCTTATACAAGGCCTGAACAGGGACACCAAGTAAATGTAAAAGGGAAATCTGCCCTAGCCTTAATCCTGGACAAAGAACAGCAAGCAAAGTCTTCCTATGGGGAAGAATCTCCCAGTTCATTATCTGATACCATGCAGTCAGCTTTGAAATGAAACATACAAGTAACATATTAACTGAGTAGACTATGTATATATTTAGGAATACACACAGACACATATGTACACACATATGTACACACATATCTTAGTTACTATTCTGTTGCTGTGTAGAGACATTATGATGAAGTCAAATTATTAAAAGAAGCATTTTAATCAAGGGCTACTTACAGCTTCAGAGAATCTATTATCATCACAGTAGGGGGTGTGGTAGTGGGCAGACAGACATGGGGTATGAGGCTGGAACAGTAGCTGTAAGAAAAATTCTGATCTACAGGCAGCAGGTAGAAAGAGAAAGAGAGACACAGAGACAGAGTCAGAGACAGAGAGAGAACTGGGTCTGGGAGGTAAAGCCACCCAGTGAAACACTTCCTCCAACTAGGTCATACCTTGTAATCCTTCCCAAACAGTTGCACCAAAGTGGGGATCAAACAGTCAAATATCACCTATGGTGACATTCTCATTCAAATCACCATAATACATACATACATACATACATACATACATACATACATACATATATCATGTATGTGTCTGTGTGTGTAAAACAACAATTAAAGAAATAGAGCCCATTAACTTTAGAGAAAGCAAGGGTATTCTACATGGGAGGAACTGTAGGGAAGAGAGGGAGGGAAATGCTGTAATTATACTGTAATTTCAAAAGAAATATTATTAAAGAAACTATGAAGTTTTTAAAATTTTATTGGTTGTTGATGTATTTGGATAAACAAATATTTATGGGAATCAAAAAGATCTGGAACTCCAGATCCAGTTCGGTAAAGGAGAGGGAATAACACCCATGCAGAAACAGGAGCCAGGTGCTGCCTTAACTTTAACAGTTGAGAGAGCTACCCCTGCTGCCCCATGTTGGTCTCAATCACTGTCTTTAGTTGTGCAAAGGCTTGGTGCCCTTCATGATTGTGGCTTCTGTTCTCTGGGAAAAGCTGGTAATTCGATTGCATGAGGCTGTGGAAGCAATGGAGGTGGCCAATGCTAAGAATGCCTCCCTAGAGAAGACCAGGCATGAGTAGACTCCAGCTAGAGCTGGGGGGGGGGGACACCCTTTCTGACCTGGGAGAGGCCACAGCAATAGGTTGTATGTCTGGAGTCTCTTGGACAGCCTTGACCAAAAATTCTAAAGAGGGCTTCTCACATCTTGTATTGGAGTTTTGCTAGGAGGACATTGGCTTGAGAGATCACTCACAGCACAGATGAGAAAAGTTCATTAAAATTCTATATGTATATTTATAGACAAAATAGTGTATACTATACTTTTTAGGTAGATAGTTAATAGCATGATTCCTTGTGGCTTTTTCAGACATCCTTTTTGTTATTCTACCCATCTCTCTCCTTTAGTATTTACCACTTTCCCTCTTCCATAAAGAGTCCCCCTTCCCCATTTCCCATCATATCTTGTATCCTGCTAGTCCCATTTCTGTTTTCCTCCCTAACACCCTTATCCGGACAATGGTCCCATTTTACTTTCCTGCAGTTACTACATATGTACATCTGAGGACTGGGAGCTGGGTGCCTCTGATGAGAAAGAACATGTGACGTTTGTCTTTCTGGGTCTGAGTTACCTCACTCAATGTGATCTTTTCTGGTCCCATCCATTTACATTCACAAAGACCTGGCACATATTGGTTTAAAAAGTTATATACGGCTGTGAAGGTAACTTAGTCAGTGAAATACTTGCTATGCAAGCACAAAGGCATGATTTCAACCCCTAGAATCCAGAAAAAAAAAACTGGATATGTTGGAGGGCATGTGTGATCCCAGAGCTGGGAGGTAGAGTGGGGCTCTCTGCCAAGGCAACTGAGGCTATTGGGCCAGTTCCAGGCTGATGTAGGAGGGTCATCTGTCTATGTGTTACTTTCATTGGTTATTAAAGA
>LOEQ01004089.1:114490-130275 GCA_001685075.1 Bramus lutescens
CCGTGCGGGAGCTGGGCTGGACGAAAAGCAGGCCTGCTCCCCTCATCACTACACCAGGCCATTGATTTATCTTGTCTTGAGAGATAAGATGGATGGTACATGGAGAATGACACCCAAGGTTGACCTTTGACTTACACACACACACACACACACACACACATATAGACATAGACAAGGGCACCTTCCCCCCATGTACCCACAATCCTCCATAAGCACACATACCACAAAATTAAAAAAGGCTATGTTGCTTTTATAATAAGGGTGATAGATAGCTCTTTATACCTTATTCATTTTTAGATCTGATTATCCACAAGTGTAAGTACTTCTGCATTATAACATCATACATATACATTTATACCCTTGTAAAAAAATAGTTCAGAAGAGGAAATCCCTAGAAATGAAATTTCTGGGTTAAAGGAATAAATTTGAAAAATTTGATATGCTGCCAAACAGTGATTCAAAAAAGCAGAGTGCTTACTGCAGAGCCAGGATGGCAAGCTTGAAAAGCCTGATGTACGGATGCGCCCTTGAGGCAAGTCCGTTACTACTGAAGTCTTCTCTGTTGACCTGTGAAGCTCCCTGTGTAGCTCCCTGGCTGGACTGTGGGATGTTTTAGAACAGTAACCCCAGAATTCAGATATGCAAGCACCTGGGAAAAGACAACCACATTCACCACAGTTTCTGACTCACTGAGTGGCACCTGTGAATTTGCATTTTTTACAGGCTCTCAGGCAGGTGGGGCTAATGCCCATTTTTAGACTGGGGTAGGTCTCGAATTTGGGGGTTGTTTTAACATCTTCTGGTGATTGTTAAGAATTAGTTGATTTGTGATAAATTTTCTCAGCATTTTCTTCAAGCAGAAAATGGTTACAATTAACCCAAGAATTTTCACTTGGCACCTTTACTTTTCTTCGCCTAATTCTTCATAGCCCCGGATCTCAGAAACAGAGAGATAGGTATGTTCTTGACTCTCCCTATGCTGGCTCTGGCACTCCTGGTACTATTTGGCCCTGCACCATACCTTTTAGAGACTAGAGCCTCTCTCTATGAAGAATCTGAACCAACAATCTTTTGTAGAGAATGTTATACTGGTATCATGGATCCAAGACTGAGCCTCCTCCCTAACATAGGCAATCTTGCTTCTCTCCCCAGAACTGGTTTTTCGTCTCATGAACCAGGAGACAGCATCAAGAGTTTAGCAGAAATGGAAAAGGTCAAGAAACTGAATCCGCAGGAGACCAAAGTGGTGGGAACCCTGGAAGAACCAGAGGTAGATCACCAGGAAGGGGTACATTCTCACTGGGCAAGATCAGCCTTCCAGAATTAACAGTAGGCACCACACTGCCACTTACTCCTGTGACTGCTACATTCTAGGCACCACATCAAATGCTTGATGTGTGTTTTTATGTTATCACCGCATTTTACAAAAGAGGCAACCAAGTCAGCAATTTAATCATAAGTGAAAACAAGTCGGTAGATCGCAGTGAAAACTCAACCATGTTCACTAGATTATTTTCCCATTCCCAGACTCTTTCAGGACTAAAAATGGCGGGCCTAGTCCAGACACATTAGTATCAACAAAAATGTAGGTCCTTTCCCTGGCTGTTGAATCAGGATGTGCATTTACATAAGGTTCCCTTGGGGTTCCCAGCAGCGTTAATATAGAGATGCACTGGCTCAACCCTGCTGTCCTGTAAAAGGGGCTCAGTGAATATCTGTTGAAAGTCAAGAATGTAAGACTGGAGAGATGCTATTTAAATACTCAACGTCTCAGCAGAACTGACTGCTCTTCCAGAGGACCCAGGTTCAATTCCCAGACCCACATGACAGCTCATAACCATCTATAAGTCCAGTTCCAGGAGATCTGACACACCCTCTTTAGACTTCCCTGGGCACTAGACATGCAAATGGTGAGCACACATACATGCAGGCAAAACACCCATATACATAAAGTAAGAATTTTTTTAAAGCCAGAAGACTATATATCCTCATTACTATAACCTCTTTAAACAATCAGTTAGAAACACATTCCCTGTGACTCAAAGAAAGTCTTTAGGTAGGCTGTCAAAGGAAATTCCAAGTGACATTCACAGACAATGTTTGTGGAAGAGTATTTGGTAGAATTTTCAGTGTTATGATGCCAAAGTTCACAAACAGGATCTTACTTTGTCCCTGGTGTGGCCTACATAATTGAAAGGGTGCTGAGGATGACTTCATTCCAAAGAAGACCGTGAATTGACAAGGAAGTTGACAATCCCTGTGGTACCTCTTCTTGGTTCATCTTCTTGGTTGAGCCTCTGACTTACCAGCCACCTGGACACCTTGCTGTTCAGCTGCTCTCTACATCTGCATCAGGAGAGAAAAGGAAAAGCTCAGCAGCCAATATCAGGCAAAGTCCCATTGGAAGATGCAGTAATGGGAAAAGCCAGAAAGACTGCCTGCTGCAAGCACCATCGTTAGTTCACCTCAGCACTACAGTGCTCTCCCATTCCAGTGGGTAAGATGTGTCCTTCAGCACTGCATGGTTTGTCAGTGGACAGCTCTGCCCCAACTGGAACTCCAGCCTACCTGTCCCTCCAGATCTTCTGCATTTGCCTTCAGGGAGCAGAACAAGTTCAGGTGGTAGAGGGGAATCCCTGCAAGACTGACTCCTGTGTATTTGATGAACTCCATCTCACATTACTTCTTGTATTCCACTCTCTGGCCATCCTTCCTGGGAACCCACTGACACAACTATGTTAACCGCCAGGCTTTATGATAAAGCTTACACATAATAGCAAAGTAATAAGAAATGTAATTCCCCACCAGCAGCTTTAGCCCTGTGTAGTATATCATCCCTCTTGTGTGCTCAATCAACCACAGAGAATGACAGAGGACACAGTGCTCATCCTATTAGTACCACTAGATGGCAGTATACTCTACAAGCCTCATCATCATGGCTTCATTAACTTGGACAGGTTGGATTTTTGCTCTATTTCTACTTCTTTGAGAATTTCATACAATGTATCTTGATCTTATTAAACCCTCCAATTCCTTCCATAATCCACACACCTTCCCTAACCACCTAATTATGTGCCTTTCAGTTGTTTCACCCCCCCCACACACACACCTTTTGTTTTCACATCAAGTCAAATTTGTGCTGCTCATATACTCTGGGGTATGTGGCCATCCACTGGAACATGGTCAACCTACCAGGGGTTATATTTTAAAAGGAAACCATCTTTACCTTTCCTGCAGTTATCTATCACCAATAACTACTTAGCTAGGGGTGGGTCCCAGAGTCCACCCCTCTTAATGGTGGGATCTGGGGTCATGCATTTATAACCTTAGGGTTCTTTTCTTTTCTGGGTGAACATTTACAGTGAATAAAATGTTATCAGGCCTTTTAATAGTATAAACTCTAGTTATCCTGGGAGACCGTCTCTAAGCATCCACTCGCTCCATGCATCCTAGAAGGTTAAAGGTGGCATTTTCCTCCAGAAGAAACAGCCATTCCCTCTAAGGAAGTTCCTATCTAATCATTTCCTTAGGATTTATATTAAAGTCAATTCCAAGAGAACAAAGGAAATCTTATTGACATTCCCAACCTCATGCTTTTATTTGAGAATTGCTATTCTGTATGCTTTTAACTTCCAATAGTGTATATTAAGCGTTCCTCAGGCTACAGAAGCTTGGCTCATCATCTGAACTGTCCTGAGTTAACTGGCCGATAGACTGTAGCACACATAGGCCCTCATATCATCAATATCTGGCAATGTTTTATTTGCATTTCTTATTCTTTTATATGCATTTTGTCTTTGAAACAAGGCTCAAAGTTTACACATTAGACATTAGTGCACTGTAGTAAGGAGGCTGCTAATTTGTTCCCAACCACTTAGCCCCAAAATAATCACACAGAAACCATATTATTTAAATCACTGCTTAGCCCATTACCTCTGGCTTCTTATTGGCTAACTCTTACATATTAATTTAACCCATTTATATTAATCTGTGTATCACCATGTGGCTGTGGCTTACTGAATAAAGTTCTGGTGTCCCTCTCTGGTGGGGCTACATGGCTTCTCTATGACTCTGCCTCCTTTCTCACAGCATTCAGTTTAGTCTTCCCCACCTACTTTAGTTCTGCCCTATCAACAGGCCCAAAGCAGCTTCTTTATTAACTAATGGTATTCACAGCACATAGAGGGGAATCCCACATCACCTCCCCTATTCTATTTAAATAAAATGGAAGGTTTTAACTTTAACATAGTAAAATTACATATAACAAAATAGGTATCAAGCAATAACTACAGTTACAATATTTATATCTACTTTATCTTTTATTATAACTCAGGAAAACTGTAACTATAAATTCTTCAACTCCATCAAAGACGCCAGAAGGATATAATATCACCTAAGTAAACAGGAAGTGCATTGTAAGCAACTTCCAAAACTCTAGAATTGACAGAGACATCTTGCNACATCTAGAAAATCTAACTAACATGACTACAAGCTTGACTATTATAGATGATTAACTATTAACATATATTTCTTAATTATATATTAAATTTTTAAATGAGCTGTACAAACACAATATCTTAATCAAGAGCAGAAATATGCATACAACAACGTTGACCCTAAATTTGTATCAATAAGCCAAGATCTATACCAATGCAAATCTCTATAGCATATCCCTCTTTAAATGTAAAGAAACATTTATAGACAATATTTGGGAACATGGGTGTAGTACTCCAAACTGCTTCCTGCTGATTGGGGGTGCTGTTAATCAGGTCTTTCATGGTATATCTTGTGTGCTATGTTCATCTCAGTCAGCAGTTGGGTGAAGTAATTTTGGGGGGTATTCACAGCAACCTTTCAGGGGGTTTTGGTCCATCAAACAATATTAGTCTGGAAGCAATCCACAGGTTCTCATCCTCTGTGGAAACAAAAGAAGAACCTCTTTTCCAAAGCAACATAGTCTTAGATCCATATTTTAAAATCAAGATACATTTAAAGTATATATGTTGGTTTAGCTTAGCAATCCATAAAATAAAATGTCTCTCTGTGCTTAGCTCCTTTATAGTCAAAAACTGAAAGAAAACATAATAATATACATAATCCAGATGCTTTGAATTTTCCATCTTTATGTGCCTTACTTATTTTATTCCTTTTAATCTATAACTGTCTGTACACTGTCTCTCTAAAGACTGTTTTATTTTTAAAAAACAATTTACTTATTTTTATAACTCTGTATGCTCTTTTTTCTCTCTTCCAAGCCTACATACATTTATTCAACACTGTGACCCAAGAGATCTTTTATGTCTGAATCTGTCCTATTGTGTATCTGTAATTCTTTACTGTCCAGGAGCATTTCTTAAAATGTGAATCACGTCTTAAAAACTTAAGCTGCATCATTGCTAGGGGAAATGTGGCACTTCCTGCTTGCCCCACCCAGCCCAGCACGGCAGAGCTGCCCACTGCCTCTGAGAGCCATGCACAATGCCCCATCTCTAGGCACACAGCTGGTCCATGTTGTCACCTAGCAAGCCATAACACATTGCTCACAAACCCCATTCAAATGCTTGGTCTCCTGAAAGAGCCAGAAGTTGCGCTGGCAGCACAGCCCAGAAAGCCAGCATTTCAAAGTGGCCATGGCTTTTTTTTTTTCTGATACCACTGAACCAGAAAAACCTCTCTTAAGGGAGCCACAGCATGCCACCAGCAAGCAAAGCCCATTGGGGAAAAAATTGGCTAAACTTTGCTTTTTAATATTTAGAATTCCCTTCCAAGCCCTCTCAGGTTTTAGGTGGATTTAGTCCACCATGTTGATGCCAATTTGTAATAAGGAGGCCGCTAGTTTGTTCCCAGCTGCTTAGCCCTGAAATAATCACACAGAAACCATATTACTTAAATCACTGCTTGGCCCATTAGCTCTAGGTTCTTATTGGTAAACTCTTACATATTAATTTAACCCATTTCTATTAATCTGTGTATCTCCATGTGGTTGTGGCTTACTGGCTAACTTTCCAGCATCCTTCTCTGGTGGGGCTATGTGGCTTCTCTATGACTCTGCCTCCTTTCTCACAGCATTCAGTTTAGTCTTACCCACCTACCTAATGTCTTCCCTATCAACAGACCCAAAGCAGCTTCTTTATTGACCAATGGTATTCACAGCATACAAAGTGAAATCCCACATCAGTCCAACTTTATAACATTTCTGGAAATAAGTCCCTGACATTAATTTAAAAACTCAGAGACTCAATAGATATTCCTACCTATAGTGAGAGTCCTAATGACAGTAACATGTGCCAAGTGCATCCTGAATTGCTTTATTCTTCTCTTGGAAGCTTTTGGGCACAATTGTGTTTTTCGCTTTTTGAATGTATTAACTTTGCCCCCTATCTTTCTGCAATGTCTGCAGTTATTATAAGTCACTGGGTAGGAGTTGAATCCTACATTGTTCTACCTTTGATACTCTTACTTATTCATCCCAAAGGTGGAATATGGTAGAAAAATTCAAGGAATAAATGTAGGCATTTAAATATAGTAACAGCCAACCTGAAAATGTTCTATTTTAAAAGTTGCTTTAGAATTCCAGTTCTTGAGCTATAGCTGAAAGGCCTAAAGATGTTGGTGCTGTGAGAAAAATGTATATATGCACACAAAATAAATAAAAGCAGCCATCTGTTTGCCTTGTTCTAATATTTAGGGATCTAATGTGAATCCAGAGCTTTCACAGCAACCATGAAGAGAGCTAGAAAAGTGGTGAATATTTTGAGATGAGAGAAACCTAAAAGTTCGATTCAAAGAGGGACTTCATTGAATGCTCCTAACACACTCATTTCAGAGAGCTCTGGAGCAAGTGCAATAAAAACAAGATTCTCCACAGCTGGCTCGAACTCTCAGACATGAAGATTCTCCACAGCTGGCTCGAACTTAGACCTGAAGATTCTCCACAGCTGGCTCGAACTTAGACCTGAAGATTCTCCACAGCTGGCTCGAACTCTCAGACCTGAAGATTCTCTACAGCTGGCTCGAACTCTCAGACCTGAAGATTCTCCACAGCTGACTCGAACTCTCAGCAGGTGAAGCGAATTTAAAAAGAGGAAGAAACAGCAAAGTGTAGGTGTGTACAGTCATGTTGACAAGCAGTGGTTGTGTATCTCAGAATCTTTTAAGGAAGAGAATGTATCATATGTGGCTACCTTTAGGACAATTAATGGAACATTGCCAAAAAACAGAGCAAAACAAGCAAACAATAAACAATCTCACTATGACCTAGAACCTACTGCATTAGTGTGACACCATTCACATGAAGCAAACATTACAAATCACTACAGGTTTTGTTCTATTATGTTCCATATTCATATGAGACTCAAGTAAACATACCAAAATGCACACACGCACACACATAAACACAGTCTGTGGGGGGGGAGAGAGAGAGAGACAGAAAGGAGAATCTGAGTATCCTTGGTTTAAATTCCTTTCTTAGGTAGTCAAGAAGCTAAAGATGCTGAACCATGGAGGAAACACCTAAAAATTCGATTATGTGCCTCAGGTTTAATGTCAGATGAGAGAGAAGCATTTTCTTGCTGCTTGCTGGTGGGAGAAGACAGAGGCAAGAGTAAGGCTACTTGTGTTCCTGTTGAACCAACTGTCAGGTGACTAAGTGTGACACCGTTCCCAGTTGCTGGATCTTTTCTTAACTCTGTCCAAACAAGTGGGTAACTTCAGATATTCTATTGCTTAGACTCTCGGGAAGGGGAGAGAGAAAACAAATCAAAAGACAACACAACCCACAAACCACAGAAGGTAAGTAAGGGAGAGCAGGAAGTCAATAGCGCCAAAGTGTTTCACAGTATACCGATCAAAGATGCACAGGGAATTAGCAATGATTATATTATCTATCTGATTAGTTCCCCTTGGTCAAAGGCATGTGTTAAAATAGAAATTATTTGAGTCTGAGGTTTACCTTGTTTTCAATATATTGGTTAAACAACTAAAGGACTGTAACAAGGAAAGTAAACAAAAGAAGATGGTTAATGTGCAGGCCGGCTTCTCTCTCAAAGCCTGTTTTCAGTCTCAATTCCCATGAGGTCAATATTTAATAAGATGTCAAGCTAAATTTGGCTGCTTGTGTGTTTGAGTTATCCTAGCTCTTGCTTTCTGGCATTTTCATAGAACTGACTGTGGTGAGGAAATCTGGTCTACTTGAAAGGCTGTGAATCAGGCTCTCAAAGAATGTTCTGATGTACTGCAAAAATACTGAGCCTTGATGTCTGTCCTACTTCCTTCCATAGAGAACAAAAACTGAACGTCTACTTTTGCAAGAGGAGGGGGGAAAAAAAGCTTGATCTCAGGTAACGTCAAACCTCAGCTATAAATAAACGCGGTGAGGAAAATGAACCCTCAGAGAGTCTGTGTCGTGTCAGGTACATCTGAATGTCGGAGAACAGTTCCCCAATTATAATCATCAGTGCAAAGGAAGTCAGAGATCCAAACAGCTAAGGTTAAGAGGAGAAAGCTGAAGGGAACAGGAGCTGCAATGGGCTGGAAAAGGGAGGGGCTGCTGAGGCTCAGTGGAAGCTTTAGCTGGTGACTCACAGTGACTGTAATAGGTGCATCCAGAAAGGACAGACGAGCATCTCACAAAACATTGCACGCACTGTCNGGTGAGGAAAATGAACCCTCAGAGAGTCTGTGTCGTGTCAGGTACATCTGAATGTCGGAGAACAGTTCCCCAATTATAATCATCAGTGCAAAGGAAGTCAGAGATCCAAACAGCTAAGGTTAAGAGGAGAAAGCTGAAGGGAACAGGAGCTGCAATGGGCTGGAAAAGGGAGGGGCTGCTGAGGCTCAGTGGAAGCTTTAGCTGGTGACTCACAGTGACTGTAATAGGTGCATCCAGAAAGGACAGACGAGCATCTCACAAAACATTGCACGCACTGTCCCAGACTCTCCCTGCTTTTGTGAGAGCAGATTGTAGCAAATGCCTTGCTCTAATATGGTGGTTCAGTCTGAGTCTAGGGCTAGGAGGAAATGGAGTAGAATTCCAGGGGAAAATATACGTGGGCGTGAAAGTCCAAGCCATCAAGAATGATAAGAAAATTATAGCCCTCAAAGGAAATACCACCTGGAGGCAGTATGAGGTTCAAGGTCATTTGTTCCTGTAAACCATTAGCACCTCCAATGAACTTCAGACAATCTGTTAATATGGAAGCCAGGAAATTGAAATTAAAGAGAAAGAGAAAGCAACAGAGGCATGAGACTCAGGAAAGCACCGGACCTTGCAGGAAATTGTGAATGAACTCACTAATACCCGAGTGACCCAGCCTGGAAGCGTATTGGTGGGGAAGGCTTCACAGGTGCTACACAGAGTCTCCTGGACATGACAGGATCTCTGCACTTAGGAACTCACCAGAGTCCTGGTTGCCTGAGGGAGATCAAGCCAATCAAAATTCCAGCTTTGAACTCATAGGCCCAGCCTCTAGCTGAGGAGCTATTCTCATTGACGGTTGCTGGAGGAAGGAGAGCTCATTCTCTTCAGAGATGTGGTCCTTGGTAGGTTGCCCACACATTAGTGGTTGGCCTTACACCCATGCACATATGGGCAGCACTAATTGGGCTCAGTGTACTTTAAAAAAAAAAGTCAAGTTGGGAGGAGGACATAATGGGGCGCTATGAGAAGAGCTTGGAGAAGGTGAATAGAGAGAGAATATGATCAGAATACACAACATATATGTATGAAATTCTCAAAGAATAAACAAAATATAATTTAAAAAATCTGAGTAGGTAGCATGTATATACAATATTTACTTACAAATACTTGCACTCTTAGTGTAGGCAGGATATTATGCATAATATTTTAGTCAGGACTTCTAAACTTCTGCAGATGATTCAGCTGTTTTATGGTTTTATGTGTATAGATGTTGTCATCGGCGTGGCTAACGGGAAACCAGGAGCTGTTCAAACACTGATGGACTAGGGAGATGATCCCTGGTACCTGAACTTGATCTCCATCTCATTCGCATAAAGGAGAGCAGCTCAAAGCCAATCAGCGTCCATAGATGCCGTGCCAGTGAAGTGCAGTGCAAAGAGTGGGCTGAGACAGACTGGCAGGTGTGTTGGTCACTTTTATTTTCCCTGAGATAAAACTTAAGGCATGAAATATCTGTTTTGATTCCTAGTCTCAGAGGTGTTAGTGTCATCATGACATTTAGAGCGTTGATGGAGCCAAACATTTCATATTATGTCAGCTAGGAAGCCCAGTATAAGAAACAAAAGAAGAGATCACTGCAAAATAGCTTTTCCAAGGACATGTTTCCAACTAACCTGCTTCCTCCAATTACTCTACCTTTTCCCACTTCCAAGACTCTACCAAGGAATCACTTGAGAGCCCTCATGATCTAATCCTCTCCAAACATGCTATCATAGTCATACTTAGAGCAGGGCTTCATTGATTCCATAGGCATCTCTCAATCTAATCAAAGTTTGCAGGGAAGGATAACTATCACATAGGTGCATACTGAACCCTTAGCAACCACCAGCTGTGGTTTTCCTCATACTTTAAATCAATCCCGTTAAATGATTAGACATAGAGAGAGTGAGCACCGTGGAACAAGTTCATGGTCTAGCTGGTCTACACTCTGCTCTCCCAAGATACATCCAGGAAGACAGTTTGGGAAATGAGTAAGCTAAAATTCCTTGCTGTGTTATTTGTGTATTTATTTTGATTTGAATTATTAGAGAAGGGCTAGGCAAACTTTTTTTCTACAAAGGGTCAGATAGTAAATACTTTAGGCTTTGTGATGCCCGTGGTCTCTGTAGATATCACCCAGCTCTTCATCAGTAGTTTGAAAGCAGCTATGGACAATAAAAGCTTAACTGAACAAAGCTTAACTGATTATGGGAGATTTAACCATAGCAAATGTTTTGCTTGCCCTGGTCTACAGGCTCAGGTATCTAGTGATGCTCAGTTATCTTTTCCTTCTAAACACTCACCTCTTCCAAACTAAATTATGTTAAATTTTGCCAGATAATCACATTAGTCACTTTGTGACTCATATTATTGTCTGACTAATTTTTTCTCAATTTTAAATAAAATATTTTTTGTATGTTTTCAGAATTAGTGTCTCAAACTTTAATATGATTATTAGGAGTAAAAATACCTTATTAATCATTTAAAGTTGATTAATATGCATTCAGTTGAGGGGATCTAATATGTCTTGATATAGATGAGCAATATTAAAAAAAGATGACCTATTAAACTATCAGTTTAAAAATCATTTGCTTTTCAAAAGTGTAATATTTAATGCTATTGAGAAATAAAAAGGAACTTCTTATTATGCTGTCCTAAAATATGCATGAGGAAGTTTAGATTTTAAAGACTATTTTTGTATGCAGAATATTGATTGTTCGGCAGACATTCTCAGGATTTTATCATTTCTAGTTTTCTTAAATGACATCACTTTTTCATTGTTCTAGGTACACATGGGGTTTCACAGACAATAGAGAGAAAGCAACCATTTGAAACAGTCAGTTTGTTGCAGCAGGATATATTATTACCATGTTGAGGATTTTGAGAACAGGCTAAGGATGATTTGGTCTTCCTGTATGTGGGGAGTTGACTGGGCAAAAATGGAAGATGGAAAATGTCTTCAAGCTCCTGCTATTAATCTTAGCATGACTACGTGAGTTTGTGGGGGTCACTTTCTCAGAATACAAAAACTGGGTGATAACACAACAGAAATTTATGTCCACACAGTTCTAGAGTCTATAAAATTTGAGAATATAGGGTTGGTGTGCCTCATTTCTCCTTAGAGCTCTGTCCTCAGCTTGCAGGCAGATGGTTTCCTTCTCAATTTGTCCTCATGTGACCTTTCTCCTTCTTTACATACCCTTGCTATCTTCTCTTCTTCTTGTGAGGATACCAGGCCTGTCGGATTAAAGCCGTAGCCTCATTTTATCTCAGTTGTCTCTGAGAGGTTCTGTTCTCAAATTCAGTCACATGACTCAGGTTTGAGGGTTAGAGCTTGCACAAACAAATTGATGGATATAGGATATATCCCTTAACTGTATCTGTTAACTTAATACCCTTTTAGACTTACAGGATTCCAGCCTTGGAACTTAACAAATGCCCAGTACCTAAGGATAGGATTCAAGATCATCCTTGTAGGGGCTGGGGAAATGGGGTTGGTGGAGGAATGGCACTTACCCTGAGATAGGAAACATGCAGACTTATTTCTCATACATTTCAATGACTTCTGAGAATTAATTTCCATAAGGAGAAACAACGTCATGATAAGTGGACCCCACCTCTGACCCACTTGCAAATCTTAATCATATTCATCTGCAGACCATGTAGATAAGCTTGCAGATCAGCATATGGGCACCAGGACAATCAATGAACAATCCAATCCCAACCCAAGATGAACTTTTACAGTTCATTCTGTAAGTCTCTATGAAGAAGAACAGAGGATAAGGATGAGAAACATCCTAGTATTCTCTACCATATCTGCCCAGCACTAGGGACCCATTTCATGAGGCCAGCTTAACAGAGCTGTGACCACAAACCATTGTGATGAGCAGCTTACCAACCAAAAACTAAAACAGTATGTATTTATCTTTGCTCAAGTCAGAATCCAGACAAGTCAGAATTAGCAATGAACCACAATTCAAATTCCTTCCAGAAGCCAGAGCTCTTCTGCTTTGTGATGATACAGATAGAAAAGAGAGACCTCAGATGCATACAAGTACAAACTTGTATGATCCAGACTTTGAATAGTACCCTTCACTAAGACTGAGCCCATCACCTGGAACTTAGTCCCATGGTTCCAAATTATCTCTAAGAGTGTTGAGACATGGAAGTTATCATAGATTCCTTCAGGGTTTTTTTAATTGCTATTTTGAACACACAATTACTGTCAAAGTTCTTTTTCTCAGTATCCAAATACATTTTCAGCAGAGTTTTTGTTTTCAGAACACAGTATTAAAATAATTTAATAACAGGTAGTGAAACCATTAGAGAGAAATATGCATGTCATTGTAGGAAGTTTAGTATTTCTTTACTATTATTATTAGAGCAGAATTGCTAAATTGAGGTCTAGTATTCATTCCAACCTTAGTCCCTCTTTCCTAACTTGTACTGACATTTTCTACCACTGAAAGTTATGTAAGACTATTCTTCCTTCCTCATAAATATAGATTCTGCCCTATTACAGACTTGACAGACATTTCAGATAATGTTAGAGCTGCCCCATAAGAAACTTGAAACAATCTGGGTGCTTTCTTGATGGGGCTGGGGGTCTGGAAATGTTGATCAGTATGCTATGATAGATATAGACTCACCAGTCTAACCTCTCACCCTCCTTATTTTGATACGAAAACTCTTCAAAATTATGTTATAATTTTAAAGTATCCTTATACATTGATTTATCTCAGGTATTTGTTGTAGTGGAATAAAAATAAAACAGAAAGTTGGTAAATCGGGCTTGTTGTTGCACACTTATAATCCCAGCTACTTAAGAGTTTGAAGTGGAAGGATCAAAGCCCACCTGATCAAATTAAAGTTGAGAAAGAATGAAAAACAAAAGAGTGGTATAGCTCAGGAGCAGAATGCTTCCCTATCACTTACAACACTAAGGTTCACTCCCCTATAATGGCAAAAATTGGTTGGTATCATGAGTGGGGCCATTAGTGTAACATTACTATATGATGGTATGGTTCAGAAACCTTCAGAATTGCTTTACAAGGGGGATTTGGAAAATTTCAGAGAAACCAGCTAGAGAAAGTATAGAACTTATAAGGGAAAGTTTCACAGTCTATAATTGCAAGGGCTCAGAAGACTAGAATATTGCTAAGAATATACATAGTTAATTTTCTACTGTTATGGTCGCATATAGAAAAAAAGAGCTCTCCTGCAAATTAGACCACAAGCCACCTTCCTTACACCGTGATAAGAAGTTGAGTTCATTTTGTCCATGTCCTCAGACTATATGGGAATCAAAGTTTAAAGGAAATGGACTAATTGTTCTGTTGGAGATGTCAAGACAGTATCTAATGCAGGCCTTGGTGAAAGAGTGATCACTTGACAGTTTTCATTAGATTTGCAATAAAAGTTAAAACAGCAAGAAAACAGAAAGATTCCTAAACTTACCATTTTGTCTGAAAAGGAGTTTATATAAATTTCCAATGGAGGATAATGCGGATGCTAAGAAGACTAGAGCTATTATAAAGAAGCTGGTTTGCACCAGGATGATGAGAGCTATACCTTGAAAGCATTTTAGGAGTTAGCTAGGTCCTACCCATTGCAGATTCAAAGATATAACACTGTTATCTAACTTCAGTGAAATTTCTCTGAAAAGAGAGTCTTGGACGATGTGTTTGCTCAGAGTCACTCTTGAATCATCCTTGGTGTTTGTTTCCCCAAATTCAGCTTTCTGGGCACACTGAAACCACTGCTGTTGTGATTCACGCTTGCCAGGCGTGCCTTGCTTTGACAGCAGGCCTCATATCATCCAAGCAAACCTTGCAGCCATACAAAATGCAAGAGTGATCATGTCATGGAAGCTTTCACAGAGATTGTTTTTTCTAAAAGCCTGAGAGGCCAGACATTGTATGATAGTGTTGAACCTAACAATGCTAGAACAGAACATGAATATGCAACAAAAACTGAAGTAGAGATACCAGGCAGTTAGTTAGAGATGTGAAATGTGGCGTGCCTGCCAAGAGCCGTGTATGTGTATTACAGTCATATAGACTACAGGGTAAGATTTCCCAAGCCCTCAAGAATCCGCTTGATAACTATTTTGTTATATGTAATTTTACTATGTTAAAGTTAAAGCCTTCCTTTTGGTTTAAACAAAAAAGGGGAAATGGCGTAGGAGTTCCTACTGTTTGTGTGTTGTTTTCATTGGATAATGAATAAAGAATCTGCCTTGGCCTAGTTGATAAGGAAGAACTTAGGTAGGTGGAGTAGACAGAACTGAATGCTGGGAAGAAGGGCAGAGTGGCAGACACCATGGATCTCCTGCTTGAGATGGACACTGAATAGAATCTTGCCAGTAAGCCACAGTCACATGGTGATACACAGATCAGTAGAAATGGGTTAAATTAAGATGTAAGAATTAGCCAATAATAATTTAGAGCTAATGGGCCAGGCAGTGTTCAAATGAATACAGTTTCTGTGTGATTATTTCGGGTGTAAGATAACCGGGTGGCAGGGATGACAAGCAATCCACTCCTCCTATTACATCGACTGGACATGGAGACTTAGAATTTATTGTGTGTCCTGCTGGGTTTTAACCTCACTTTGGTCTTATCCTTCCCATGCCCCTATTACTCCAATTTTGGTTACCTATTACCATTGCAAGACAAAACTATATGAATTGTTTTATGGGGCTTACAGCTGATAGTTTGTCTTGAGTCTTGGAGCTGACTTTGGACTTGGTCTCTTAAAAAAGGCTTGGATTGTTCCAGTTATTTGGATTCTTGTAAAGGATTGACAGAATTTTGGATAATGGGATAGAAAAGAGCCTTTGAGAGACAGATATAAGAGAAATGTATGTAAAGTGTCCCACAAAGGTCTGTGTTTTAATGGCTTAGTTGTCAGCATTTGGTGCTGGTGCAAGGTAATATTGCCTAATGGAAAGAACCTTCATTTCACTAGGAAGGAACTACCAAATTGTTAGATGGTAAGACCTGGTGGAAGGACCTTAGAGACTTTGTAATAAAAAAGATGTCGGGAAGCTGGACCTTGTGTTCTCTCTCTCTCTCTCTCTCTCTCTCTCTCTCTCTCTCTCTCTCTC
>LOEQ01004090.1:10952-23475 GCA_001685075.1 Bramus lutescens
ATGGGCCAGGCAGTGTTTAAATGAATACAATTTGTGTGTTGTTATTTCTGGGGTTAAGTTAGCTGGGCAGTCGGATGCAGCCCGCCGCTCCTAATAGTACAGTCTTCCTTACCTTTCCAGTGAGCAACCTTTAAATGTGTATTTCAGCTATTTTTTTTCCTCAGACAATTCCAGAGTTACTGTAGTGAGAGCCTGAAGTAGACAATGACTCATGAAAAATGTCCTTGAATTCTTTGTTGAAATCATGTGAATATTAATATAAGAATAATACTGTTGCAAAGACTATATGAAAGACACCTTATAAAGCAAAGTTAAGAGATATCCTTGTCATATTTTGGCAGTCTCAATCCTAAACTGTAACAACAACAACCACAAACCAGTTCTCCAACAAGTAAAGGAAGGACTGGTGAGTGAATAATTTCCCTCTTTGACTGATTGTTCCAAAGTAGCATAATGTGCATGTTCTTTAAGGTAAGAATAGTCTACAAGGGACAATCCTATGAGTTTAGTGCTTAGAAAACAAGATGCTATTTGTACAGGTTAAGAAGGAAATGCCAGGGTTTCATGTGAAAATGGAGAACACTGGGGTGTTCTTGGAGTCACGTGACAAATCAGACCATATGTAATAACTTATTTGGGCATTTAGCAAATGTTTAAAAATCCTAATGTGAATCTAGGTAAGTTTTCTTCTAAAATTCAGAGTACATGGGAGAAGATGATGAACCAGTAGAAAAATAAAGGGCAAGAGAATGACCTTAATTATATGGTATGAGATATAATGGGGCCTGAAGGGAATGAAAATTAATGTCCTCCTTGTTCATAATCTATCCATGATGATATATACTAGTTAAATCTGCTGACAACACTGAAGAAGGAATAGCCCTTCAACTAAAAGTAAGAAATATTTAGAATCTTTGAGATTATACCCCTGATTTTCAAATTCTCAAACACTGATTGATGCTAGTTCATTAGCCTTCACATCTGGGGGAGACTGTATGACCTATCAAGAAAGTATAGAACACCCAATCAAAAGCTGTTTTTGGCAAAAGGAAAGAGAATTGCAAGAGTATAATTTGAATCCCTGGATCGCTTTGGACAATAATGCCAAGATCTGGGGTTGGATTCTAGATAAGGCAAGTTTCCCAGCCTCCTATTTCAGTCATGTCAAAAAGAAGGAGCAGAGAGCGAAAGTGGTGCACAGATTTTTTTTTTCACTTAGTGGGATATTTCAAAATTGAAGCTTGTCATCAGGGGCCAGCTGTCTCAGGGGGACTAGACCACCATGAGTTCATCACCACAAACAACACACAGATTCAAGGCATGTGGAGACTCTAGCTTTAGACTTCCTTCTAACTCCACATAAGAAATACTGTCTTTCTCCAAAAGAATAAATGTGATGTATCCATTCTACTTGCTAATAAACATCATATTTCTATTCCCGATACAGAGGGTGTAGACATTTCATATAGAAGGAAAGGTCACTGATATTCATATTTTTCCCCTGTTGTTCTTACTACTCTACATCTTTCTGAACAGAACATTTGTCTGGAGTGAACAACAATGTTTGTTTCCATTTTGATAACAGCAAAAGAAAACTACAGACACAACTTGAATTTAGAAGATCCCATTTTTTAACTGAACTGTGTGGTTACATTCTTGAAACACAGCTGACAGTGTTGGGTTTCCAAAAGTGCTATTTTGGTGGCACTGTGGGACACTCTAAGGGCTGAAGAATTCTACAGTCTGGCTTGGTTCTTGGAGTAAACTACTTAGGAGGAGAGAAACTACTTGAATGAGCGTTGCTTTAGGATTGTGAATGGCAGGGCTAGCCAAAGCCTTTTTAGGGTTGAAAGTAGGAAATAGAACTCTATACCAGATTCTGAATAACCTTCATTTATTTGGTGTGTGACAGATACACATGAGGAGAGCAGACAGTAAAGGCTTGAATGCTATGGGATAATGCTCTTATACACTGTAAAGATTTGTCATTCATATTGGTTTAATAAAATGCTGATTGGCCAGTAGCCATACAGGAAGTATAGGTGGGACAACCAGACTAGAAAAATTCTGGGAAGAGGAAAGGCAGAGAGTCAGTCAGAAACTATACCCAAAAGAAGCAAGATGAGAATATCTTACTGAGAAAAGGTACCAAGTCACATGGCTATATATAGACAAGAATTATGGGTGAATTTAAGTCATAAGAGCTAGTTAGTAATAATCCTGAGCAATAGGCTCAACAGTTTATAATTAATATAAGCACTTCTGCGTGTTTATTTGACTGTAGGACTGGGCAGGACAGAAACTTCTGTCTACACTTGAAAGGGGTGCAAAAGCCATCACTTTTACATAGGTCTTAAAATTTTTTCTCTAACTCCTGGGTTCTACATCTGAAAAATACTCTTAAATTATTGAATATGTTGGGGACATCATAGCCAAGCAGTGTCATCACCAGGAATCTTTTGAGTTTCAGAGACTGCAAGTGTGATGAGAGTTCATACTTGGTTGGAGTTCGAGGATACAGAATGAGACAATGTTACCACAGAGTGTTCCTTCCTAGCACTTGAAGGGAGTATTAGGACTAGGAGTGAAAAGTTGAGGCTTAAGGTCAAGGAAGAATTCAGAAGAAGGCTTGAAGATATGGAGGAGGAGTATAGCATTTGCTTCACATGAACACAGCCCTAGGCTCACCCTGTCTTAGTTACTTTTCTACTGCTTTGATGAGATGCCATGACCAAAGGAAGTAACAGGAGAGAGGGTTTATTGGGCCTCACAATTACAGAGGGTTAGAGTCCTGAGTATCATCTGAAGAGCATGGCAGCAGGCAGGCAGACATGGCACTGGAGCAGCACTGGGAGAGCTTATATCTTTATCTGCAAGTGGGAAGCAGAGAGCTATAGTATGATTAATAAAAACTCAGAAACAGATATGGGAGTTCAACCCATTTAATTGGGAAAGGCATGGACTTTTGAAGGTTCAAAGCTCATCCCCACTGACATACCTCCTTCAATAAGACCACACCTCCTAATCCTTCCCAAAGAGTTCCAACAACTGGGAATCAAATATTCAAATGTATGAACCTGTGGGGGCCATTCTCATTCAACCACCACAAAAGACCAGAATGTGATATGGGGAGAGGGAGAGAGAGAGAGAGAGAGAGAGAGAGAGAGAGAGAGAGAGAGAGTTCAGAAGAAGAGACTGCCCTTAAAGATATTAAAAAGGACCATGAGCTAAGATCCATATTCCTTCAAGCTGTTAAGAAGCCGTGGAGCATGGAATAATTTAGATAAACTTTCAGCACATAGTAATGAGAGTGTTCTATGAACACAAGAAAAGAGATTCCATTTTTTTGGTAAACATGCTCTCATATCTCACCTAATCTTTCTGTGAATTGGTTTTGCGTTATGAATTCTGTTTTGTCCTTAGGAAATATTTGGTGTTCTTTTTAGTAATCTGAGCAACAAGCCTACATAAATTTAGAAAATGGACGCCATTTTGTAAAAGGGCCCTTCCTGTTCAAGGCATTCTGAGTCCTGACAACATGTTAAAGATGACGGCAAGGATGTTGTAGCAATTGGAAGGCCTCCGAAGTGGGGGGAAAGAACTGCCTCCAAGTGTAAAAGGTTGACTGATTGTTAGGCGGGGGGCCAAGGATAAGGGGAATGGTTCTGCCAATTCTCCACTCCCCCTCCAAGTGCTCCAGCTTCCCAGCTGCCGCCAAGACACATTTTATTTTTTCTGACATGAAATATGTATATAATTCTAGCCTGATTTTTTAAAACACAAGAGGGTTGATTCTGTTTATGCCTTCCTTTACTCCCACCAAGTACAAACATTGGCCTCCAGCCTGGTGGTGACGACAGGATCTAACAAACAGAATCACAGAGCCAGGAAGTAGATGGCTAAGTAAATAGGCCCCCAAATACAAACAGTTTTAACCAGGTAGGTGCGGTAGTGGAGGACCTGGCCTGTGAGGCTCAGGCAAATTAACTGTCTGGGAAAACAGCAATAGACAAAGGTTGACTTTTGGCTCTGAGTTTAATGCTGTTTGTCTGGTCTCTGCATCTGAACCTCAGGCTTTATAAATCTCCAGACTCGGATACTGTTGGCTAAAGCAGCAAAAGAGTAGCCTACTGAAATAAGATCTGTTTTACAATGTTTTGTGTATGCGCACTACAGCCAGGGCGTGACATCTTCATGTACATATATGGTTCATGAAATAAAGGGAATGCAATGTAAATAAGAGGCATTGGGTAATGGAAACTATCGGAGGCCACAAAGGAACAGGTTTGCATTAAAGTGCTTGTGATGCAAGAAGGCACAGCCACACAGATAAAGGAAGCTACCCTGCTATGCATGCTACAGCTGTTGCCTCATTTCCTTAATCCAGCTGTGCCTGCATGTCAGCTAGGGGAAGGACATTCAAAAACATCACTTCTGTTCCAGTAGGCAGGAATCTGTGGCAGGGTAGATCAAGCATGATTTCTCATGCATCTAAGTGTTTGAAAAATCATCAAGGATCATGCAGTGTTTCTATACTTCTATGAACAGAGTGGTTCTGTTTCCAAACGCTTTGTCCATTCCCAGAAACTAGCTCACTGTATTTATTTTTGTTACATACATTTTGAATGAGCATGTAACAAGTAATAAATGATTCCTTTTCTTTGTAGCCTGACTCTGAGACATCACAGGAAATTCTGCATAGTATCTGCTCCTTGCGCTTTGTTTCAATCAAAGAGTCCTAGAAAGGATGCTTCCTCTAAGTTCCAGGAAGACATTTATTATATTATGTGTAGATCCTTTAGTATGTTGCACTTTTGGTCTCACACCAAAAGCTTGTTTGTCGATTTGCTCAGTAACTTTAGAGAAAGAAATAGCATGCATTTCTCCAGTGGTCCTGGGTAGGCCTTATCTAAGGAGGGGTTTAATATTTGTGGAACTCCACAGAATGCAGGATATTTATTATCTTGGTGTTTGAATCAGGCTGTGTCTGATTTCCTTGGTTTAAAATTACTGAGAACTGGGTGGTAGAAAGGAGGAGAGAAGATATGAGGTTTAGAAAGGGAAAGTGGAATTACTTGAAGTCAAGAGTTAGGGGTAGGAAGGGAAGGGGAAGGAGCTGGGGAAGGAGTAGAAAGGAAGAAAGATTACATCTGAAGTGAACATACCCATTTTTCTTGTCCTTAATACTAAACATGGTATTTTGGTATTTACATGGAATAGACATTATAACTAAAAATGACCAGTCACCGCTATGTGGTTAGCTCTTCTAAAAGGTGGGGAAATCACAAACATTCAAATTAAATCTGAAAGATCCTGAAGTCATCATTCTAGTATTCATGTCCCCCCTTTTCTCCCTGCTTTTCTTTTCTCAGCCAGACATCATACTGCTAGTATGCCTGTCTGTCCTAGAATGGAAACCAGGACACATCCGACAGTGCACAGTTGGCCTCAGGGGTACTCAGAACTCTAAGAGGTTCTTCCTCATTGATTATAATTGAAAGAAGTTAAAATTGCAATAATCAATAATGTGTGAAGTTAGAACTTTGTCTGCCTAAAATGGGCTGGGTTAATGTCGATTTTTAATTCCCTGCTTTGGTCACCGTGCCTCCTTGTGAGCCATGAGATTCATCACCCTTCTGCAGCCCCCTTCCAGTCCCCCCTTGGTGTCTTGTTTAGATGTCTCAGCCCATTACTATGCTCTTCTTTCTCCAACTGATGTTGGGTTGGTTCCCATGCGCCTGAGTACAAGCTGAAAAGCTTTGGCGCAAGAGTGCTTACTAAATTAAGATGGTATCTCAATAGCAGAAAGGGGTTTTCTCAGCCAGGACAAAAGAGCATCCTCTAGCCCTCACAGCCAATATGGAGGACTACTGAAAAGTTACAGCCAAATATGACAGACGTCTTATTGGGCGGGATTGATTAATACTATGGTCCACATATTACGATGTTCTCCTCTGAGACGTGCTTTTTCTGAACAACACTGTGTAACATCACAGCTTTCCTGCTCCATAATCACTCAGACTGCAATGGGAATGACATTCTCTAGACTTCTGCAGCACACGGTCTAACAGATCCATAAGGAGCATATTCTTAAATGCATAATTTATGTTCCCTAAAGAGAAGAGTATTATGCTCCAACTTCTACCTCTCTAATAGGGAATAAGGGCCATCCTTATGCATTTTCTTATGCATTTTCATTTATTGTATAGAAACAATAGTTACCACCCATGTAGAGCCTATATCTTCTCATTGACATTCACATTTCATAACAGTCTTTGTTCAGAGATAAACACCATATGAAGGTTTAGAATCCTTTTCTGCCTGATACTTTATGACTCTCTAATCCCAGCCAATACTGAAATCTTTAAAATCTAAATATCATTGACAGTATTTTTCCTCCAAGCTCCTTGCCTAGTAATCTAGACACTCGTCATAAGGAAGAGTGAGGGTTATCATGAATAGAGACAAGGGAGATTTTTCTAGAAACATCTGACAGTAGATGCATAATGACTCTTCAAAAAGTAGTAAGGTTAAAGTCTGCTTATTTATTGCTGTTACTATATTTCATATGTTTATCGTCATTATGTTTATTATCAAAAGGGAACCTTGGGTCTCATTCAAGAGAGAGCACTGAGCTGACAGTTTGCAGACAGTGTGTCTGTCTAGACCTCACCATCCTATAGTTCTTCATTGACCCAGTCATCTTTTGTTTTGTTTCATTTTTCTCCTCTTGCTTGTGGTCTACCTGTTTATAATAAGGACTTCAGTCAGATTATCTCTGAGTGTTCCTATCATCTTGAATATTTTACAATTTATTGTCCTGGGGTTCGGTAGAAGGTGAGTGGAAAGGGCTAAAACGGTGGTAGTGGATTCTCTGTAGATCGATTCCCACCTTGCTGCCTTCTGTTTCCTTTTAGGATGAGGCTTTCATTGTATCACTCCCAGCTAATCTATGACCTTCCTGCAATCCACAAAACTGATCCACCATGAAATGTCCTGGCTCGGTCTCCCTCCTACCACCCGTGTTTCCTGAATCCTGCAACTCCTCAGTCACGAACGTGCTTCTGCGCTGGGTACTTGTTTACATGGTGTTTCAGTCTTCTGGGAATTCTCACTCGGGACTCTCTGTTCTGTGTTCATGTCTCTCTCCTCTCTGGGTTCTTGGCCTCTTCTCTGATTCTTTTCTTGTATGGCTCCTTTCCCTTTATGGTGCCTCGTTTTCATTTTGTTCACGTTGTTTGTGTCAGTGTATTTAAGCTCAGGGCTGGTATTTTTGGATTGTTTCTAACAAACTGTTTACTTTTTTCCCCTCCCTCTTTCTCTCCTTGTTAGATCATCTGAGTTTTCCCATCATTTCATTCCAGCAGCAATTGCAGAAAATTTATCAATGCAGCTTAAGCTTTTTCCGTTTGTTTACTGGAAACTTCCTTCTTACTCCAAATCATCCCTTTCCCAGGCAGAGTCACCTTCTATGTGCTAGCTGTTAGAGTCTGAAACTTCCCCCATAAACAGAAACAGTATATGCCTAGTTCAATGAGCCAAACGTGGAAGATGAATGGTCCATTTTTTTTAATGTCCTAAATAAATTCCCCAAATTTGTGACTATAGTGATAGTTTGTGCCATGTCATATGGTACAAAAATCAATCAGCATTGTCCAAGGACACAGAAACAATTCATGGGGAGAAGGGAAAGGAAGATGCAGATACATTTTGATTTAGGCTCTCTCGATTATGGAGACTAAGAAATCCTAAATCTTATCATCTACTGTCTGCAAACAGGAAACCCAGGACATGGGGCATATTGTTTTGACAATGAGAGGGTCAATGGTACAATTTCTGGTTAAGAGGGAAAGAGCAGTAACCTATTTCATAGTAATGCTTAGAGAGCCCACTCTTTCCCCCTCCACCTTTTTGCTCTTTTTAGGTTTCCTAGGAACTAGATGAAGTCCATGAGCCTTCAAATAAGCATCATCTCCAAGTGAGCCCACCATATAGGATGCTAAGATTATCTGAGAAGACTCTGTCACACCCGGAAATAACATCACATTTCACTTGGGCACTCTGTTTTCCAGTCAACTGATAACGTCTGTTTCATCATTGTAGTAGAGTTAAGGAGACAGGCTTGGTGGGCCAGAGCTAATCATGACTCTTTAAAGGTACAGCTTTCCCTCTAGTTTCCCAGTTGAAGTCAGACGAGCTGTGCCAGGCTCCACATGCTGTGGCCGATGTGGAGATAGAGGGGCATGCAGAAAATATGAAGGGCACCAGCAACCACGTAGAAGAGCCAGAAAGTAGCTCCTGGCCAAGATCCAGCAAAAAAACAAGGACCTTATTCTAACCAGCAATTGGAAGGAGATAACTCTGGCCAACAATCTAAATGATCTTGGAAGCAGTTTCTTCCCCAGGGCCTCCAGATGACAGCCCTGCCTGGCCAACACATCCCTTTTTCCCTTGAGACCCAGAGAGGAGAACCCGGTTACCATGTGCCTGGACCTCTGACCACAGAAACTGCACGATGATGCAGTTGTTATTTTAAGCTGGTAAATTTATGGCATTTTCTTGCTCAACAATGGACAACTAATAACCCCAAATATTTTGCTACTTTGGTACATCTGTTTTCCCGACTCTGTATTCCATGTCCACAGAAAAGAAATCTGTTGGATAATTGAGTTAATGGCATTTTAAACCAAAGAACTCCTAAACACTGAGGTTAGAGGGAACCACCAATTAGTCTTTTAAGTTATTATAGTTCATAATGAAAATATTTCTACACTTGAAAATAAGTGGGAGAGAGTGCCATAGAATTCCTCTTAATCATCAGCACCGTAATGAATTAAAGTGAATTGGTCATACAGCAGTGTGGGTTGAAAATAGGTATAAGTGGTTTTGACCAGTCACGACTTTCAATGTAGTTTTAAAGTCAGTTTAAAAGGGTGATATCTGTTAGCAAAGGTTAGAAAAAGACTAGACTAAAGCAAAATTAGATAATAAAGAACAGAATAAATTAAAGCAAAAATAAACAAAGTCTGTTATCTATAAAACAACCATTGCGTTGAGGAACAAGGTGAATTTGGTTGGTGAGAGGAAAAAAATTAAAAGCAAAATTGTATTTTCCTTCTGATAATCTGTAACGTGAAATATGAAAGAAAACTAAGAGAAGACTGAGATCAAAGAGTTAACTAACTGAAGCTTGTTTCACATCAGTTTGCTCCTACGTGTTGAGATTCTCAAAAAAAATCTGGGCTTAAGATCAGCAATAAATCCTTTCAAGCCAAGTGTGGTAACTCACACCTGTAACCCCAAGAGGCTCAGCTAAGAGGCAGTAGGACTACCATACATTCAAAGGCAACCTCAGATACCTAAGTGTTATGTAATAAATCAAGAGCTACAGAGTAATAATCTGATCAAAAAAATCAATCAACCAATCAATTGATCAATCAACCAATGAAACTATTTGCTTTATGCATAGAATTGGGATTCTTTGATTCAATAACTATCTCAGTAATAAGAAGTTCTGAAAACCAGAATCCAACAGAGAAAGTTAGTAAATAGAAAGTTTGAACTGATGGCTTTTCTTTCTATTCATCTCTGAAAGAAATGCAAAACAATAAAAAATGTTCTTGTAACAAGGAACTTTAGGGGGGCAATGCTATCACTGTTATATTGGTTGTGTTGGGAATCAGAATATAATCACATGCTAGTGTGGCCAAACTTGTGGCCAGTGTTTAGCAAGAACAGAGGGGGGTAGAAGCCATTCACAGCAATAGGCCTTTGAGAATCTCAGACAGTGAAATCATTAATGATTCTGCTCATCACTTTTCCAAAGCAAGCTTTAATGGACAAATGCAAGGTCTAAATGCCCCTAAAATAAATATCTTACCCTAAATTTTTCCGACTGAGGCCATGGTAGTTTCTGTCAATTCAGTAGTACTGAGAGTAAAAGGAATCAGGGGAGTTAGCTAGCCTAATGCTTTGGGTAAGATAAGCTTTCTCTTTTCTGAAATTCAGGTTTAATCTTAAGACTCCATTCTAGCAATGCTGAAACCTAACAACCAAGTGGGAGGCCTTTGACTCTTCAGTATGAGTTCCTTGCAGCTTAGATGGTTGTCACTTCAAGAGTGAGCTGTAATACAGCAAGGTTATCCTCAGGGAGCTTTTCCACATGTTGTTACTATCTCATGCCGTCTTCCAAGTCACAGCACAGCAGGAAATCATGGCCCAATGTGGCTGCCTGGTCTTGAAGTTTTCGATCTCCAGAAATGTGAACCAAAATCAACCTCTTTATAAATGACTGTGTCTTGGACATTCTGTCATAGCAACAGAGAACGGGCTAAGGTGCGGTGTGACCTGGAAGAGGGAAAGGAACAATGGCTGCAGGACTAGAAACAGTGTTGGGTCTGATGAGGAGGAGAAATGAGCAGAGAACTCTGGGTAGAGAAATGAGAGAAGGAATGTGACAGCAATGCTACCCACTGAAGTGAAAACCATAACATGTTCTCACAATTTTCTCTGTTCAAGTGTCCCTAGTTTAGTGACACCTTCAAAACATGTGGTTCAGATAAACAAGATTTAAAAAAAAAACACTTTAACAATGCAGCTGAGCAGCTGATCCTAGGGACTGAAATGATTCTTTACAATGAATCACATCTGATAATTTGATACAAGCGACAGTCATTTGCTGTCGTGTGACAGCTCCAGCCACTTTCATGTATTTTGAAAAATTCTGTGTCTTTACATTGTTCACATGTTCAACTGATATCACCAGGTACTATCATTAGGCTAATTTCCATTTCAAAAGAGGGAAACAAAATGTCTGAATTTATCTCATACAGCCAAACCACACCAGCTGGTAACCATGAGAGCTGAGCTTTAACCTTCTCTTTCCCTTTCCCCAAATGATGGGTGGCCTATTAGAGTGACAGATCAAAACCCAAATAACTCTTACCCTTTCTCATTTAAATGTGTCACATGGATAAGACAACTTAATTCTGCCCCCATGGTAGGCTCCCACCCTACTTCCCCATATCCAACTCTGGAAGCCACTTAGACTGCAGTTGTCTTTTCTGAATATACTTCATTGGTCAAAGAGTCATGAGCCAATGTTTCGGGATAGCAAATTAAATATACATCTGCTTATTGTGCCAAAGAGGAGTCTCTTTCATTTTCTTAGTGTGAGAGACCATAGGAGAAATGAGAGAAGGCTTGATAGATGGTGGGAGAGAGTAGGGGAGGGGAAGCTGAGTGAGGGCTCCAGGAATATGGATAAACTTGGAGGAATGCCCAGAATGTGGAATGGGAGCTAGGGAGTGAGACATAGAGAAAATAAGGGAGGTGATAAAGACAAACTCAAAGTATAAGGAGGCCTTGAATGTCAGGGCAGGAAACCTGAAATTGATGATAGAGGGATGGAGAAGACAGGGAAAAGGGGAATCATGCTATCAAGGGAACCCTGGAGACTTATCTTGGGCATAGGAGTCTGAGTTGGCTGGGGCTTAGGAGAAGGAAATACTGTGAGGGAAAAGGAGATTTCCATCTCTCCTGTGCCTCACACATAGATAAATAAAGCACAATAAGGACCATAATGAGGAAATAAATGTCATAAAAATGTTTGATAGCGGATGGGACATACAAACATGAAGAGATGCCAGTATCCTCCAGCCAAGAGCAACAAGGAAAAGGCTTTAGTCTACATGACCTCAAAGCTCAGCTCCAAGTTGTATATTCTCTGATTTCTCTGCTTTGGTTTAATTGAATTCTAATGGCATTTTCCAAGCACTGCCTATGTAGAAAACACCATGTTACACAACACTGAATGCAAACTGCATCCCTAACTCTAAAGAAGATACATTGGTATTTGGAGAATAGCCTGAAAATTACAGTGAATGTCAGAGTCAGCAAGGGCCCTGCAAGATTTTACATGTAATGAAAGCCTTAGAGGAAGGGTAGGGAAATTTGAGGAATCATTAAAGGTCATGGTTTTAGGGATAGGTAGGGAAAGATACTGGAATGTTTTAGGTAGAGAAAAACACAAGTCTTACGGGTAAATAAAATGCTCTAGGAAGCCTGGAGGCGTGGCTCTTGGAGGTGTGGCTCCATGAGTAAAGCATTTAGAGCAGAAATAGGAGGAACAAAGTTCGAATCCTTAGAACCCACATATAGCAGAATCAATAGCCCAGTCCTCCTACAGAGATATGTGATGTAGACACATGGGGGATCCAGACAAGCTCGTGGGTCAGTTAGTCTGTCATACATGGTGGCAAACAACAAATAGGTTCTGTCTTTTGTACGTGGAAGGTAAGGACTGACATGCAAAATTGTCCGCCAAGCTCCACATGCACACCTTGGCACTGACTGACCCATATTCCCATACATGAATGCATGCACATGAAACCTGGCTTGTTTTGAGCTGACAGAAATGATGGATGGGATGCTACAGACACCATTTGGTAGTCTATTGATGCAGGAGGGTCATCTGTCTATGTGTTACTTTCATTGGTTAATAAAGAAACTGCCTTGGCCCTTT
>LOEQ01004090.1:36279-76189 GCA_001685075.1 Bramus lutescens
TCATAAGTGGTTTTTAAACATAAAGCAAAGAAAACCAGCCTACAAATCACAACCACAAAGAACTTAGATAGTAATGAGAACACTAAGAGAGACTTACATAGACCTTATCTACATGGGAAGTAAAAAAAAGACAAGATCTCCTGAGTAAACTGGGAACATGGGGACCTTAGGGGAGGGTTGAAGGGGGGAGGAGAGGGCAGGGAGGAAAGTAGAGAAAAATATAGAGCTCAATAAAAATAGTATCAGGTATTGAGTCGTGAAACATACATTACTATCATGACCATTTAGTTTCTTTAATTCTGTGTACTGCACATAATTGTGTCTCCCATTTTTCAGGGATTGACATGGTGGAGTTCATTTGGGTTTTGTAAGAGAACCACTACAAAATGTTGGTGAGGTGTAACTGGGCATTTCTCTTCCACATTAAGCAACACTCAGAGGCTTAATTTTCATTGTTTGGTCAATGGCTCAGCCTTATTTCTGGCTGTTACATTTAAATGAACCCATTTCTATTATCCTATCTTTTACCACAAGGTTCATGGCTTGTTACCTCACATCTTGCTCCCCCCATAGTAGCTGGCATCTCTCTGATTCCACCTTCTTTCTCCCAGTCCCTTGGATTTCCTGCCTAGCTCTATTCTGCTCTGCCATAGGCCAAAGCAGCTTTATTTATCAAGAAATAGTAGTGACATATTCCCAGTGTACAGAAGGATATCCCACATCAGTGAGGCATTTGCACTATTATGCTATAATAGTTGTCAATAACTGATAGGGAATTTTCATTCAATTATATTCTTACATGGCCACCACTGTGTATAAAAACCGTTGTTGACCTCAATGTAGTATATATTACTATGGATAGGGAGAAAGAGAAGGAGGTAGGTGAGAAGGAAAGGCCAGGGGATAGAGGGTAGAGTGAAGATGTGTTTACTAGTCTTGCTTGCATATAAAAGGATGAGAATAGTCTCTTTCCATTACTGATCAATTTCTATGGGCACCTAATAATTCCTCCTTGATGAGCAATCACACAGAGCCTTGAGCCAGGATGCTGCTTTAAAGAAGCCAGAAAAGAAGCTCACTCAAGATGAATTCTTTTCCCTTCATTTTAGTGGAATCCACTGAAGTTAAGGCATTTGATTTGAACAACATGGCAGCATGCTCTTCTCGCATGAGTCACAAGTGCTGAATTATTGGAGAGATACTCAGACAGAAGTAGCCACTATTGATTCCATTAGCTCCCAGGGAGATTAACTTCTTGGTCTATCAAGTTTAGTAACAGGCCGCAATCCCTCAGCAATTGCCTACAAAAGATGTCTCCCTGAAGAATAAAGATGCTTCTGGATAAAACAGTTTCACTGAGAAGTGATGTCATACCAAAGAAGGTCTGACCCCTCCCCCTTTTTTTGAATGAAAACCAAACCATGGTTTTTGGAGGTTGTATTCCTGTGTGATTAGAAGAGAAGCAGAAAGCCAGCTGCAGGTGTGGGCATTCTCTCCTCTGCCATAGGCCTTCTGGAGAAGGCTGTGTTTTCTGAGAAAAGTCTAATGAAAAGGGCTCAGGCTCAGGCAGACACCCCACTGTGCAGGAAGATTGCATCCAAGAAGCGATTCATTTTTAGTTTAACAACTGTGCATTTGGTCCCCACACAATTTATCTTCATGCAAAATCACATACCTGTGTGCCAGATGTGCACAGCTGCATGTGAACACTGCTGATCTATCTACCTCACACGCCAAGTGGCTATTTCTTTAAATTAGGGTGGGTTGGGATTTGGGGCGTGTGAAAATTTCATTTTGAAACCAGAAACCGAGCCACTCCTGGCTATACTGGGGTTTGAACATAGCGCGATGATGAACCAAGGTTGAGTTAGTGTTTCCAGGACCCCCCAGAAACTCACCTTTTCATGACCTCTGGAATTCAGCTGCATTCTGGGTTTGGAGAAGCTGACCTATCTGGAGATCAGGTCCTGGCAAAGTGTGCAGCCCTTGTAAATGCTTGTGGTGAAACTGAAAAACCTCTGCTCAGCCCTTGGGAGAACTTGAAGCAAAATAGAACCCGACGTTTCAGTTGTGTTTCAGTTTTAACTCTGGACTCAGAAGAGGGAAGACCGCAAAATACCAAAGGAGGCCTAGAAAGCCAGCAGTGGGGCATTGGAATCCATCTCAGACCAAGAAACCAAGGTGATGAGAGGCTCGCTCCTCTGGAAACCACCTCCCGGCATGCCTGAGCGATCCATGGCAAGATACATAGGCACTGCCTCTTGGGTCTTGCCTCTCTCTCTTTTCATAGCCAAAGGCACTCATAATAAAAACAGCTTCAGATGCCCTATCGCAGACCATGACTTATGTATTGGATGTCCACTAATAGCAAGTGCCAACTGAGTGCCGGGCACAGGGATGAAGTGTTGATACATGATAGGTGCACAGTACATGTTTGGTGCTGATGAGATTCTTGAAGCCTGATCAAGTTCTTGGGAACTACCAGATGCATAAAATCTGCTAATGCTCATGCTCAAAGAGTTGAGTGTGATTATTTTCTCAAGAATGAGGAAACTGCAGCTCCAAGGAGTTATGAAACTTATTTAGAAACTCATGCATCTTACGCATGGTAGCCAAAGGCAAGATGACTGGGACTTCTCTCAACCCTGCTCTTGTTATGCCTTCTTTGTCTTGTCTGTTCAAAAAGGCCAAAGAGAGGACTGACCTTTCAGGGAGTAAACTTCATATGCATGGTGTGGTCTGTGGGCCATGGCCCTTTAACTGGACTTGGATTGAGCCCGGCAGAGTGACCTTCTGGTCACACTTCACATTCCTTTCTGCTTTTCAATGGCCAGGCACTGATAAACCAGCCCACACTACACAGACTCAAGTTTGCATTTCAACAAAATTCTCCAAAACCATTAATCAAATGCAATTCAGTTCACATTGTGTCTACATAAGGAATCCGGTCCAAGAAAAGTCAGAGGATGCACAGTGCTATTCAGCCAGATGAGTGGCTGCTAGCATGGCCTAGGCTCGTCTGAGAACTCTGTGAAGGAACAAGATCTTAGTGAATTCTTGAATCCCATTTTTGAATGTGGTCTTGGGAAGACTGTGCATGTAATTCAATCTTCTAACAATGACTCCTCAGATGACGAATCACTCACGGGTTGTGACTCCTTCTAGACACCTGCCACACTCAAGGTGGTTTCCTGTTTCTGTTTTAAAGAACCATTTCAGGCATTGCTCTGCGAACCACTTAGAAGAAATAGCCACCACTCTGTGCGGAAAAGGACTCCTCCAAGAATTACATCATTTATTTTTCAACAAAGATTAATTTAATTTTGTTTGGTTTAAAAAAGAGTGTATGATCACAGATTTTGATAACCAAATCGATGGCTTCAGCCCTGGCTAGCTCTCATCTGGTGAAAGAAATAAAAGCTTTCAAAGGTAATTGGTGTATCACTTCTCCCAGGGAAAAAGAAAGGGTAGGCTTTCAATTTTCTTAAACATAAAACTTAAAATCCACATATAATAATAAACAAATGGTTTAAGGTATTTTATGCCATAAATGTGCTGCCATTATTTAGTTATGAATTTTCAGGTTTGGGAATTATGGTAAAGCCCAAGGGTCATTATGGAATGTCTGTATATTTGATTTCCAAAGCTCCAGATAGATTTTAATGCTTTCAGAGTTATACCACTGCACTCCCCGAGCTATTTCCATATCCTCAGAGATGTGTCCTAATAGTAGGGCCTCCATGTCTTCTACTTAGTGAAAAGTGTGAATAATAGATCCATATATATATATATATATATGCATTTACTTCTAACATGTGTTCCCACATAGCTGAGTGATTGAACCCAGTACACTTAACAACTTAGGAAGAGATTCATTGCATATTCCCAGGTCTCTTCATGGCCAGGGTTATTTTGTAAAGAGACCCTAAATGTGAAATAATCAACATGTTAAAGTAATCGAGATGTTTATGATTTGATAACTCTTTGGTGCATTGTTTAACAACATGTTTTCAATTTTCTCTCCTTCAAATCGCTCCAAATAACCCCATGATTTTGGATGATTGATTATGGGAATGCTGCTTTTACTGTACATCCAAGGTAATTTTAAAATTACATCTTCTTTTCATTGTTAGGGAGTAAAATCATTTGCAGGTCTTGACATGATTCATCAGAGAAAGGGAGACAAAGACCTAGTCTTGGTCTTACTCCATCAGAACATTATTACGTGAGCCCACATGCAAATCATGAGGCTTGCTGGAAGCTGGGTTCTAGTCCCAACATGCTAGATAATCAGGCCAGCAGTTAAAGAAAAGCCACGGACCTCCCGGGTCCCACTTTCTTTCCTTATAAAAACTTACAAGATAATTGAGATCCAAATTTCTTCCCTGGAGATTTTGATTTGTTATTCTAGGGACTGGTTCTGCAAATAGGCATTTTCTACAAAGAACTTGCTGTCTGTAACTTGATCACATTGGAAAACACTAAGTGAAGTGAGTTCTCATCCCAGGTCTAAATCGTATAACTTCAGAACTAACGTCTACGATCACCTATACTTTATGTATCACTGTTTTATTCTACCAAACAATGGAAAACCCTCCTTATCATACTGCTTATTTGCATTTCTCTGACTCTGTACTTATGTTTTAATTCATGTAGCTTACCTATGAGCACTCTATGTGATAACTGCATGAATCACACCAACCTATAAACTCCTTGGATTAGAACAGTAGAATTTGGTTTTTCTTTCCCTAATGATTTCAATTTATGTGTATGTGGTCATTTACAAGAGTAACAATTGCTTTTAACCAATGATCCACTGCTTCAGTACTGGAGTTGCACTTTATTATATATGAAACACTTTTCCATTTTGTAATGACATCTAGATCACATAAAGGTTATGTGACCAGAAAGGTAGGTTTGCTCACAGTCTATTGGTTGAAGCTAGTCGTCTGATTCAGATCCAACTGGAAAGCTATGAAATGCAAAAGAATGTAGACCTCCTGATGAACTGAAGTGTTCAGAATCTGGGTTTATAGTTTAGGAAACCAAGGCTCATGAATACTGGTTAAGAGGGAGTCTGATTACATTTGACAATGGCTATCCAGAAGGAAGGGTGGGAACCCATATTTCTTTACAAAATAAAAAGGCACAATTTCTAAGAATAAAACTCATTTGTTTTCTTAGAGTACAGAGTATATTGTCCAAAATATATTACTAAGAAATTATATCTGTGAAGTTGTCCTTACCAATGTCTTCACAACCTGAAATCAAAAGAGATCTCCCTCCAATAAGCTGGTAGAGCTTGCTGCCAACATACCAAGAATTCTACTAAATCTGACTTCCTATGATCTTTCTAGAGTCCAACCTGCTTACTACATTGAAATAAACTATCACAGTCACAATGTAAATAAAAGCAACCCTTTAGCTTTTAGTATTTAAGGCTTTTCAAAAAAAACCCACCCCTTACTACCAAGTCTGTGAAATAACATCTTTGTCCATTCAAAGCACACCTGTTGTAAATAGATACCACTTCTTTCTACTATTTGACTTTTGAGAAATTCTTCAAAATAATGCAAGAATCAAGTTTAAGGTTGTGGGAAGATTCCAAGACCTATCTGAGTAGAATTCAGAAAGTTCTATTTTGAATTGGAGGAATGCTAGCCTACAGTAAAAGCAAGTCAGGACAACAAATCAAAAGAGCAATAGCAACAGAACTAAGTGTCATCATGCGCATGCCAACTGATGTGATAGATGATGGAGCTTAGGGAAAGGAGTGGTTCCTGATGCTTGTTTGCAGGGTCAGAAAGGGTGTCTGGGGATGAGAGTATAGTGACATACTCATGGAAGCTCAGTACTCAAGAGGCTGAGGCAGGGCAGCTGAAGTGGGATTGGAGAAAGCTTGGTCCACAGTAGGACTGTCTTAAACACCATAAACAAAACATGGCATTAAGGGTTAGGGGAAAAGATGAGAGCTCTTCTGGTCTGCTGTGATGAGACATCCTTTGTTAGATCTGAAGTGAACTGGGAGCTGAGTGCCTTCCAGGGGACTGAAGAGCTTGGGAAGAAACATTTGAGAGGTGGGGAATCTTAGTATATAGAAGATACCATAAACAGTTGACTGGAAATTTAGGTTTGAGCAAAAGTCCAAGAACCTAACTATTATACAAAAGATTTTAGGTTTTGCACTGTACATACCAGGAGTCATGTGACAATGCTAATCAGGGGATGAAGAATGTGATGTGCAAGGAGGGCTCTGGTGTCTGGGAGAGGTGGAATGCCGAGACTGCTGTATTGCTGAACAAATCTCAAGAACCATTTGGCACTGACGGTAGTGTCCCAATGCCCATTGTTCTCTATCTGTAGGGCATAAGAAAAAAATTAAGTCATGTGACTGCTAATAATAAGTGATATATTTCAGGTTAACGTAAAGTTGACTTGGCCATATAATAAATCCAAGCTAATGAGACTAAACCTCATGGCTACTATTGTGTAGACTTCTAAAGGAATAGATAGCAAGCAGTAGGTTTCTCTTCTTCATCCTAGTTAGAACGAAGATGGCATGCTTACCTACTTAGACTGTTTTCGCATTTGTTTGTTGAAACAAGGACTCATTCTGTAGCTTTGGCTGGCCTGGAATTCTCTGTGTAGAGCCGGCTAGCCTGGAATTCTCAGAGAGCCACCTGCCTCTGTCAATGTGGGGTTTAATCTGTGTTCCACCACATTCTACAGGATTAGGTTTTGAAAAGGCTAATTTGATTTTGAAAGGTCAATTGATTTGTCTTCTTGCTTTTCTACTCTTGTCCAAAACCAGGAGCAATAGTTCTGGGAGTTCACTTATAGGCCTGCATCCTAATTTTGCTCTCATTCTGCAAAAATTGCTTTGTGTTAAAACCTGTAGCTAACTAGTAAACTTTTTTGTTATCACATAGAATTCTTCTTCCCACTTTACTATTCTTTTACAAAACTCATGGTTTATTTTAAGAGGTGAGTTTTCTTTCATATTCATATGTGTATTTGCGGTTTTGGGTTTATATGTGTAGAGGTATGAATACAGGTATATATACATACATGTGGAGGACAGTGATTAATTTTGGATATCATTCTTTAGGTATTATCATCTTAAATTTTGAAAACCAGGTCTCTCACTGACCCAGAGCTTACCAATTAGATTATTCTGGCTGGACACTTATCACAGAGGATCTGTCTATCTGCTTCTCCAGTGCCACCATGTAAGGATATTACTATATTTCCTTCTATGCCACAAGATTCATTTTCTTTATAATTTACATGCACCTGCATGTGTGTGTATAATATGTTCTATGACTAGGTGTAGTGATTTGTTGATAACCAATCCTACCTTCTATTGTTAATTTTATTCTTTTATTAAGAAATACTGGTTGGAAGCCACTAAAACGGTTCTAAAACTTACTGATCATACCTTTTTAACAACAACAACAACAAGTCCTCCAAAAGGGAAAAGAAGTGACTATTTACCAATGCCCCTCACATTACTCCTAAATAAAAACTGTAGCTATAGAATAAGCCCATTTCACTAGAGGTGAGACAGCCAATGGGGCTTCTGCTCCACACACTTATCAGAAGCCCATGTTTGTTTGTTTTTTTTCAAACTGAGAGACACACTTATGAGAAGCCCATGGCGCCATTGAGGATGTGCTCACCGAGAGTTATAACCTTCTGCTCTAAATACAACTTGATTTTCCTTGAAGAAAGGACACCATTCTTCAGGAAATCAAAAGCTCTGCAAGATGGTATGTGGTATGATGCTGATCAGTGGGTCATTTCTTTTATACGTGATATAATCTAATCTCTCACCATTATTCTGCTCTGAGGCAGAATGATTTTTATTTTTATAATTTATGGTATTTTTAAAAAATTTCATGTTTACAATGAGAAAAGCACAAACTTAGAGATGCCATATTCAAATCCACAAGCTCTAGAGGCAGTGCAGCTTGTATCTGAACCCGTGCCTAACTCAGTCCACAGTCTCATATCTCAAGTGAACCTTCACGTAAGCACTTAATGCTTGTGCTCAAAAGTCAGGAGCTCATGAAGGATGCAGAAGGACTCTTTTGGACAGTTTATGAGATTGCTTTGAAGGTGACATGACCATCACTGCCTTGGACCATGAAATTGAGAACCATACCTTGAGCTGTCAAAATCTTTGGATGCCAAAAAGGACTTCTTGAATGGTGCCACCATAGCCAAGAACTCTTGATGAATGAGCAAAGTCTTTTTTTAATAAGTTTTAAACTTCTCTTATTTCAGGCTAATGTTACTCACAGTTCCATCTAATCCTTAGTAATATAACCGCTGTCCTGAAGGAACAGTGGCAGAAAAATGTACATCATGTATCCATCACATAAATCTATTTTCATTAGGGAATGAAGTCAAATTACTCCCAATAAAAAGGTGTTTTGCAACATGACCCAGAAATGTAGAAGTGCCATTTGCTAGCTGTCTCTCTTCTTTCTGTTCCAAGGTCACATGTACATAGCTGTACCAGCAGAGATAGGAATGCCTGGAAAGGGTTTCCATGGCATCAAGAGATGATACTCAAGGAGATGAAATCTCCCAGAGGCAAATAGCTGATTGTCAATGTTTGGCCAATATAACATGTTCTACAAATCATTGATCACAAACAAGATGAAGAGCTGTCTTGTGTTCTCCTCTCAAAGCTGGGAGAAAGAGACAAAGAACAACAACAAAAGACTAAGATAAGTGGACTAGAAGAAAATGAAATATAAATAAACTACACTTTTTTTTACTGAGCAGAAAAGTTCAATTAAAGGGGTAAAAAGAGAGAGAGAGAGAGAGGAGAAATGTAGGATGCTAATTTGAACCATAGCCCCATGTCTAATGCTTTTAGCCAAGGAAAGAAGAGAAAAGCAAAAAGAAATCTGAGTCAGAGGGAAGATGTCATGGTGAGTTTCAATGGGATGGATTCCTTATTAATTCTACAGAACACGATGCAGCATGGATTTAATTATCCAAGTCAACCCACCCACATTCCTCTGTTGTTCTTCACACACATGGGCTTCTGAGGATGATGAAAGGTGGGTGGGGAGAAAGGCAAAGGAGAGAGACATGGGGTGGCTCAGGCCACAGAGAGTGGCCCTGTCCCAGGGCACAACTTCTCTAACTTCCCCTTCCAAAAGGAGAATTTCACAGTCACTTGCACCCAGCACAGGAGCACCTACTCACACAGGTCAGCTTCCAGTTGGTCCATTTGACTTGGCTTCCAAGGCACGTCCATTTAGTCTGATTTACTGTGAAGGGAGTTTCCAGAAATTCTGAGGCATGGAGAAGGAATATCATGGGATCAGGGGGCGGGGTAGATAGGCACTTAAAAATCTCTCACCTGCTTTTAATTTTGTATGGCATGTACAACATAATCTCACCCAAATTTTCATGAAGAGTGTCTATGAAAATACCAAAGCATTTACATGCATTAGTAATCTGAAGAAAAAAAAATTTTGGAGACTTTCAAATTGTGCTATCAGCAGTATTCTCATCTCTAAACCAGAAAAGCTCATATTTTCTCTCTCCTCTGACCAAGACCTTACTGTTTCTTTCTGTTTTCCCATTCTATTTTCAGAGAAAAATATCTCTAGAAGGGTCCAAGTTTCTCAGAGGCTACTACTGCCTACTCTGTCCTTGGCTCATAATGTCTGGATATAGACAGACCTCCTCCACAAGGCATCCCACCTGAGAGGGAATCCACTTGCAGAATAAATGGGCCTATGAAGTCACAGAGTATCAGGGGTTAGTTCCAGATAGAAACAAGTAAACAAATGAAAGCTCACTGTAGCTTTTCTAAGCAACACTGATGCAATGTGGGAACATTGTACTTCAGCCTGACTCTGAAAGGCCTTGCCCAGGCATTCATGAATGATGTCATGGGTATACATACTCAATGGGTATATTAGGAGCTGCTATAGCTCCCATGGCATGAAAAAAATGGAGATCTGGCAAAGTCCTTCAGGACCATGACTTGAGGGATATGGAAAATTTTCTTCAGAATTCTTTAACCAGAACTGCACCATGGATTGAAAGATAACTGTTATCCAAAGGCTAGATCTGGAAAATCAAGAGGGAAGTGGCTGAATTCTGGGAGGAGAGGAGACCAGGGAGGGAGCTGGGGGTGTGAGCACATGACCCAGTGCCCATGTGATGATGCTCCTATATCCCACTTTCTCAATCTTCTGAAGAGGACTTATCAACCTAAATTACAGTTAAAATCATAGCCTCAAAGGGATATGACTTTAAAACCCCAAGTTCCACCCCAGAAGAAAATATATTTAAAATTTGGCATTTACCAACCATGAAGCATTTTAAAGAATAAAGTTTATAAAGAATAATTATAGAGTCACATACAAGTAACTATGAGAAATAATATGTAAATCTCATGCATTCTGTTGTAAGTTTGATTTTGGATATTCCCCCAAAGGTTCATGTGTTTTATAAGATAGGCAGTGGACCCTTGCTGAGAAGGGACTTTGTGGGGGATTTTTACATCATTGAAATTGTCTTCAAAGACTATTATAAGGGCTAAGACCCTTCTCTTTTCTGGTTTTCATTCTCGTCTCTGAAGTGAGAATTTTACTGCAAAGTGTACCCTAAGCTGTAACAGGTTGACTTCCATGGACCCAAATCAAGATGACCAGTTTGTCATAGAATTTCTGAAATGTTGAGCCAAAATAATATATTTCTTTTACAAGTCAATTACATCAATTATTTTACATAATAGTGGGAAACTAAAGTGCTCTTTATCACATTTCCTCCAAAAGCATTTGTAAAAACTGTAATATAATATTCAAATTATAGCATTGACATAGCCACCTGTCTGAGCAAGACTTCCCCAGGTTACCTGTATTTGTTTCTTCTCTTTCTACGCGCATGCAAATGTTTAATTTTGCTCACATTGGCTCTTGGTAGCTAGCTGTCCTTCTCCAGGCTTATGCGGGCCGTCGGTTTGAAACATGTACTTTTTCCCTTTCCAGAAGCATCTTCAATGCCAATCCACCCTAACAGAGCTTCAATGTTCATTTAGCTTCCAATAAAGAGACAACATAGTCTAAGCCTCTGTCAATTCTGTCATCTACTTTTCTCCAGGAGTCAAGTATGAAAGCTGAGAATGCAGCTCACATAGTGCTCAGTCTCATGTTCCCACCGAGCTGGTATGTGATACATAGTGATTGAAAACTAGAACAAGGGACAGGATGGATATTTAGCTCAGTTAAATGCTCTAATTGTACAGCAGAATTTACCCTTCTTCCCCGAGTATTCACTGTCTTAACTTTAAAGCTGTGTCACCCTTAAATAAAAGCTCGAAATCCATTGGCCAACTAGCCAGTGCTTGTAAGACTCCCATGTAAATAATGACCAAATAATGTGACATTCAAGGACCTGCCCAATATATCTTCAATGATTCATTTTAGCATTGTTGAAACATTTCTGCAAATGTCCTGTGTTCCAGGGTCACACAACCATTTATCATTTCCTGGAATACACAATGCAATTTGACAAAATTATTTTCATTTCTCACCCCTAAATCCCTGTATTGCTTCTTTTCCCAAGCAAAATCTTCCCTCAAGTCTTCTCAAATGCTCTCTCCTGTGACTGCTTTAAAGTAAGCTTCCTGGCAACTCATTTTATGCCCTTGTGTTATGGGGTAGAAATAGCCAGAATTCAAAATAGCCTTTTCAAAAGACATAAGAGAAGCTCCATATGCTGGAGAAAGTATTCTGAGATCTAGGGAATCTTGGGTTGGTGGCAAAAGCAATGGAAATAATGGGAACTTCAATACGAAGATTAAGAACTAGCAGCTGCTCTGCTAGAGGGCCACAGGGGAACTAGGAACTAGCATGGAGAGGTTCTAGAATCTTAAAGGCACTGTAGTAAACTTCCACAGTGATAACAAAATGGGTATCACTCATAGTTTTCAAATGAATCGCTACCACTGAGTGGTTACGTAGCTTGCTCATGTAACACTGCTAATGGAATAGTGGCATCTGGATTCACCCCCTGTGTTCATGGTCTTTCCATCTTATTTGGAATCAAATAGCTGCCTTGTAAAAGGCGTGTTGCGATCTTGTGATGCCCATAAGTAAGGATTCAAACATTATCTCAATCATGTGATGTGGTAGGGGTAAATACAGAATCTTTCAGTAAAAAGCAAAAACATTCATGGTTTAGCCAAAACCAGATCTTTCTGTGTATCCTCTATTTAAGTAGATATATCTGGGATTCCTGCATACAAATTTTGTTAGGTCCTTTTTGAAGCATTTTTGTAGGTATAGAAATATCTCTCTTTCTCCTTGTTTGTCCTTTTTCCCTGCTCTGACTCTTTGGTTTATTCTCACTTTTCTCTCTTTCCTTCTATCTCTACCCATTTTCTAAAAATTTTTTTATGTATTTCTTATGTACTAGTCATAAAATAGTCCTATATTTTCTAAGATTTTTAAAATTACTAGTAGTACAAGTAATGACAATAAAAATCGATAAAAGCTAAATGCTTAGAGTTAATAAATTCCATTGTTAAAATACATATTAAATGCTTGATTAAATTTAGAATGGAGATTCAGCCTAGGAAATTTGGCCACAGTAGACATAGTAACCAAAAAAAAAAAACCCTGTGATATTCAAAAGGTTAATAAATATTTGTTATTGCAAATAAATAGAAAAGCTAGAATTCTTGTTTATATTATTGAAAGATAACTAAATGATTAGTTAAAAATAATTTGAACTACACATGAGATGGAATTTGCTCAGATGTATGAATAAAGAATTAACTAGCTTATAGAATCCATTCAAATAGGCATTTCATTGATGAATATTCAAGTGTTGACAAATTTCTAAAGAAAATAATCTTACAGATTCTGGGAGAGTGAGGGTCATTGTATTCAGTTGTGTACTCAGAGGTGAGTCTACCAGGATGCAATGGATAACTCCAAACCTATGGTTACACATATAGCCTGGTTCAACTCAGTGGGCAACAAAACTTGAATTGGGAAGGGATATGTAGGGAAGAGGTGGTTTTGACAGGAATAAAAAGGAATAAGATAGGGTAAGGATGAGAACAATCAGAATACATATATGAAATTTTTAAAGAAAAATGATATTTTTAAAAAGTCACGAGGATTAAATTCAAGAGCAGAATTGTGTTCTATGTTACTGGACAGTCTCGGCAAAGTACAAAGAAACATAAGGTGACAATTGGGACAGAGGCCCTGCAGTCATACTATGGAATCATAATCGAGTCCCTGTGTCCTCATGACTTCTCATGTCCTGAGCATGTAACAGTGCCAATGGCCATCACAGGAACAGCATTCGTGACTCTATGCTACATAACTACTTCTGCTCTTCATGGTTGTCTCCTAATTCCTTTACATTAGGACATTTCCATGATCACCGTCATTCATTTTGCAAATTATCGGTTTATTCCACTTACAGATGAAAGTTAAAATTTAATAGTTAATATATACAAATTCATACCCAAGAGGTTTCTGGCTCCAAAGCTTGCACTCTGAGACTTTCTATTCTGCCTCACTTTGGGTGACCTCAGTGTCAAAATGAGGAATTTGAACTAAACTTTGTAGACACTTTGGAGTGTTAAGCAGAGGCCTGGAATCAAATCATTGATTTTTTCCCAGTATTTTTTAGAAGTAATTGCAGATTTAGAGAAAGATAGAGGCAATGATGTCATTACATATTTTAATATTAAATGATGATAGCTTGACTCAGGCGAGTGACCACAGAACAGAGAAAGGGAAACTTATAGACAATACACAATGTAAATGGATACACCAGAATTGGGCTATGAACTAAATGAGACATAGTGAAGAATGAGGTAATGAAAAGATATTTATGTAGGTGGTGGTGGCACACACCTTTAATCCCAGCACTTGGGAGGCAGAAGCAGGTGGATCTCAATCATTTCGAGGCTATTGTGATCTACAAAGCAAGCTCCAGGATAGCCAGGACTGTTACTCCCAGAAACCCTGTCTCAGAGCAAAAACAAAGCAAAACAAACAAAACAAAACAAAAAACAAAAAAGAAAAGAAATTTCGATTTATATGTACATGACTAGGAAGTTTCACTGCAGAGAGCAGAGAAGCTGAAATAATAGCATTTACTTAATTACACAATATATCAAGACTACATTCTATCAGCCAAAATAATTTTGATATTTCTCCATTCTCATTTTCCCTTCCTTAGTAAAATATAAATCTCTGTATTATAAAGTAAATTCAGATTTGGGGCTTTATTTTTATTTTGTAGGTTTGTTTTTCCTTAGGCTTGTCTTATATTTATTTATTTTTTTGGAATCTAGTGAAGACCATTACCCATTTACTCCTCTCTTTCCTTATACTGAGGCTAAACTGTAATTCTAAAGCTGAGTAGGTTTTAGGGAAATGGAGAGATGGGTAGGGGTTGGGAGGAAGAGTGGGAAATGCATGAGATACAGTCTTGTTTTGGTCAGAACTTGGCTGACAGCCTCTCTGTCTTGGTGCATCTCTTGCAACATTAATCTGGAATGCTTCTATGTCTCATTCTAAATAACATGCATGTTGTCAATGGAGTTCCTCGAAGATCTGAACTTCATTAGCCTCTTGGGAGTGAATCCGGAATAGATCTTCTCCTATGTGACTTATTCCTAGCCCTGTGTCTAAGTTATTGACCTTCCTAACTCCCGTTTTTCTCTGCATTGCATTAACTGGCTGTTAACCTTATGCACCTATTAAAAGCCACAAGGCTGCCTTGAACTGAGATTCACTTCTGTATTTCAGAGACCCTTCTCCCACACCATGTACCACCCACCCACAGAATGATTTTGATTCTCTGTTTTCCAATCAGTTCACTAGTTGCTGTGAAAAGGAGAAAATATCTACAGTATAATAATTTGAGGGGTTCTATTGCTCCTCCTACCCACAAGCTAACTCAGAGAGCCCTGCCATGCCATAGAAGAATATCTAATCTCAAAACTTCTAACTTTAATTTCTGGTTTCTAGGGTTAGTTGGAGAATGGTAACAATTGAAAATCTTACTTATTGCCCTGAGATTTTAGTATTTAACATGTTTATATATTATTAATGTTTAATAGTTGAGAATTGGCTCCTTTGTTCTCTGATTCCAATTCTGAAAAGTAGTTCTTATAATGAATTGTCTTAACTGGACAAGCTACTTGGAGAGGAAAGCCAGGAAAAGGATGCTGCTTAGTGTCTTGCCTCACTATTTTGATTACACTGTCAATCAGATGATATAGCAGAAATGGCATAAAAAGACTAACTGGAACTCAGGCAAACTTCAGCTAAATCCAATTCACTTTCCTTCTTAGTGAGCCTTCTGGAAGTTGCTATGGGCCAAGAGACAGAAAAATATAGGAAGATTATATCTCCCACATCAATCTGATCATCATATCATTGGGTTGATTTTGAAATAAGTATAAGCATACCTTGAGCAGGTAGAAATCTATATCTACAGGATATGAAGAGGCAACACAGGAACGAGAGTGGGCATGGAAAGGGAAGATCTCTTTACTGTCACCAAGTTCCAGTTTTGTGTTAGAGATGGGAAGGACACAGCAACACAGATTCTCAGACATGGCACATTGGAGAATCAGAGATGTGGACTGTAAAATTTAATTGTCTTTCACTTTCTCCATGCCACTCATGTCTCCCTAGAACTTCTTGCCACAAATGGAAATTTTTTTTAGTCAGAGTTAAATGATGAGAAACTGGTTTAGTTGTCTACTGACTATGAAGAATGCCACAGACAAGTGTGTTAGGGCGGACCTAGAGTGAAATAATGCAGAGACATGAAATATAACCACCGACCTGTATATTTTATTAACCAAATGCACTCAGTCAGTATGGTAGTTAATTTTGACTGTTGACTTGATTAGATTACAAAACATACAGGGCATGTTTTTTGCATAACTTTGTGTGACTGAAGGTCTTTCCAGAGAAGATTATCTGAATGAGGTCAGCATCATCCCGTGGGCTGTGATCCTAGATTGAATAAAATAAGAAGAGAAAACAAGAGCTGGATGTCAGCTTTCCACCTTCTCTTTCTCCCTCCCTCCCTCTTTCTCCCTTTCCCAATCCAATAAGTTGTGGCCAAAGCAGATTCATGTCACTGCTATCATAGTTGCTTATAACTCCATGTCTTCACGATGATGAACTATACCCCCAAACTATGAGCCAAAACAAACCTTTCCTTCAATAAGTTGCTTCATTTCACACATTTGGTTGTAATAAAGAGAAAAGGCAGCCAATATAGTCAACAAATACTTTGAAAACCTACTTACTATGTTCCAGACCAATTTTATGTAGAATACAGGCAAAAAAAGAAACACAAGTCATATGCCCTGTCTAGATGTACAGCCTATGGTGGAGGGGAGATATGACCAAGAGCTATTTCTGTCTGATGGTTCCACAGTTGAAATGTATCACAGAAATAGACACAGTTCTACCAAGAGAAGACAGGAATGGTTTCCTAACATGGGTGTTTTTTCAGGAAATGGGAAATAATCAAGTGTATCCTTTCAAAGGAGTATCTTAGAGAGAGGATATAGTCATTGATAAGGGCCAGATGCCAAAAGAAAATGGAATGTTTAAGGAAATCACCAGAGTTCAGTGTGAGGGAACCTGGACAAGGACATTGGGGGACACCAATTGGAATGAAGCTGGAAAAGCAAGAGAGGCCAGATCAAAGCCTCTGCCACTGTCTCCTGTGAAACTCATTTTTAGATTTAGTCTTCACTGAGAGGTATGACTAGGGTTACAGGGCTAGAGAGGTGTCTCCGCCATTAGCTCTTGCTGATCTTATAGACGACCCAGGTTCTGTTCCTGGTGTCACATGCCAGCTCACTGCAGCACCCACAACTCCACTTCTAGGTTATCTGATGTTCTCTTCTGGCCTCCAGTGACACATCACCACTTCCTGCTCCACACAACACACACACACACACACACACACACACACACACACACTGCCACGTTGATATCCAAAGTGGCTGTACAAGTTTGAACTCCCATCAGTGGTGAGGAGTGTTTCTCCTTAATCTACCTTCTCTCCAAAACAAGTTGTCATCAGTGCTTTTGATCTTAGCCATTCTGACAGGTGTGAAATGGCATCTGAGAGTCATTTCGTTTTGCATTGCTTTGTTACTAAGGATGTTGAGCAATTCCTTCAATGTCTTCCGACCATTTAAGATTCTTCTGTTGAGAATTGTCTGTTTAGATCTGTATCCCATTTTTACATTGGATAATTTAGCATTTTGATGTCTAGTTTCTTGATATTTTAAATGTATTTTAGAGATAAGACCTCTGTCAGATGTGGGGTTCCCATTATGTAGGCTGCCATTTTGTCTTATTCACCATGTCCTCTGCCTTACAGAAGCTGTTCAGTTTCAAGAGGTTCCATTTATTAATTGTTGCTCTTATTGTCTGTGCTACTGGTGTTATATTCAGGAAGTAGTCTCCTGTGCCAGTGTGTTGAAGTATATTTCTCACTTCCTCCTCTATCAGGTTTGGTATAACTGGATTTATGTTGAGGTCTTTGGTCCACTTGGACCTGAGTTTTGTGCAGGGCAATAGATATGGATCTATTTGCATTCCTCTGCATGACAACATCCACTTATCCCAGCACCACTTGTTGAAGATGCTTTTTCTCATATATAATTTTGTCTTCAATGTCAAAAATTGGGTGTTCATAGGTGTGTGGATTTGTGTCAGGATCTTCAATTCAATTCCATTGATCCATGTGTCTGTTTTTATTCCAACACCAAGCTATTTTTGTTACTATAGCTCTATAGTAGAGCTTGAATTCAGGGATGGTGACACCTCTGGCAGTTCTTTTATTGTACATGATTACTTTAGCTATCCTGGGTGTGTTTTTTTTCCCCATATGAAGTTGAATGTTGTTCTTTCCAGGTCTGTGAAGAATTGTGCTGAGAATTTGATGGGGATTGTGTTGACTCTGTAGATCGCCATTTTTATTATGTTAATCCTATCTTTCCCAGAACATAGGGGAATCGTTCTAGTTTCTGATACCTTCTTCATTTTCTTTCTTCAATGTCTTAAAGTTCTTGTCATATAGGTCTTTCATTTGTTTGGTTAGAGTTACCCTAAGATAATACATATTATCTGTGGCTATTGTAACAGTTGTTTTCTCTGATTTCTTTCTTAGCCTTTTTATTATTTGAGCATGAGAGATCTCTTGTTACCTTTCTAATTGATGGAATTTCTTCCTGCTGTAGCTCTCTCTAGTTCTTTCCCTGGTCCCCTTGACTTCAGGTTATATACTCACATCTAAGGATTGGGAGCTAAGAACCACAAGTGAGATAGAGCAAGTGGTATTTGTCCTTCTGAGTCTGGATTATCTCATTCAATATATACTTGTTTAGGTTTATCCATACACCTGCCCAAAACCATCGATAGTCAACATGCAGAGAACAACTGATCCTTTAGGGAACATTGCAGAAGAGGGCAAAGAAAGATTGTAAGAGCCAGAGGACCATAAAATCTGCTGTGAGATTTTGTCTTCTAGAAAAGATATGTGACTTTTCCTCATGATACCCCAACAATGCCTGTTTAACTAAGACTTGAAGAAGTACAACACCAAAAGACATACTAACCTGGAGGAGGGAAAATCTTAAGGGGACCAAACTCTAGATAAAAGCTGTAGGCAACTAAGAACTGTTGAGAATGGGAGATATAGTCTTCCCCAAGGATGAGCAACCTACTTGGTTATAATACCAGGTGGTCAGCCCTGAAGGCATATAATACCAGATATATATANTCCATATAACTAAGAAAAAGAAGCCAGGATTTTGAAGAGGGAGAAATTAAGTGGAAATGATATATACATGTGTGGGATTAGGAAATGGGGAAGTTATAATTTTATTATAATTAAAATATTAATTAAATAAATGGTAAATATTTGTTGTTTTGACAATTACTCTTGTTGCTGTTATTTTGAGTGACATTCCTTGAGAGGATGAATACTGAGATGCCAGGCCACCCACTCACTGTGCCATTTGAAATAATTCTTATAATCCTTGTGATAGAATTCCATTGCCCATAAACTTGGGACAAACCATGTGTCATATCTAGTTCACAGAGAACAAATGTGTTTATCAAATGTTTGGGAACATCAAGGGATAAATAAGTGAACTGGGGCAGGACAGAATGAGAGCTCTAAGTCAGGCTTTGCTCTTTTACTAGATCAACAGAGGCAATCTAATATTTGCACTTGTAAAATGATGTCTGAGTTCCCTCTGGCTCTAATTTGCTCCAGACTTCAGTGGTCATATTCTTTGGATTAATCATTGTCATTGTTTCTTTTTTTTCAGGTGCTGGGTGTTGCAAAAGTCTTTGGAAATGAGAGCTGATTTAGCTGATCCCCAATGCACCCCAATGTTAAGGATGAGGAAGAAATTCATTCTTTCATCCACTCTACAGGTAAGACTGAATCACTAATTGACTAACAGACCACAAAATTGGTGAAGGCTAGAAGCTGGAATTCAGTTCTTTTGTCTCTTGTGGCCATGTTTCTCAGCATTCAATGAATGGTGTATTTATTTTGGGTGTTGTCATTATTAAATAAAAGTCTCAAAATTGATTGGTAAAGAAGGAGGTAGAATGTGATTCAGAAGGCATGAGTTATAGTCGCCTTGAAGTCTATTAATTGGTATGCAACAGTCATTCTCTGTGGAAAGATTGCCCCATTTCTGCATACACAAGGAAGATTTTACCCTCTGTATTCCAATGATGAAGAACAGAGTGCCATGGGATCTTGGAGGCAGACCGAGAGCTTCTCAACACCTTGTAACTGCTTAACCTATGAGATTTGCAGACATAATTCTGCTGATTGCACAAAGACGCCATTGCTATCTGATGCTGGGAAGGCACAGCATGACTGTGTTGAGCTGGTCCTCTCCTGATGGCCTTGGTAAAACACCTCTCAGAGAGACCACATTCGCTGTCCCATTCAATCCAAATATTTAGCTTCAAGGCTGCCTCAGCTGCGTTTTGGCAAGAAGTAGTTGGGAGGAGGCAGTTCTGAGAGTCCTTCCTTTGAAGTCCTGGGTGTCCTACAGTGATGTGGGGCCTGGGCCAAGCATGTTGGACTTTGAGGCCAGCAGCATGTTTGAGGCACTCTGGGGACTGCTGACTTCAGCTGAGTGAGCCCAAATGCATGGCTAAAGCTGTCAGGGGAATCTCATTGTGGTTCAGATCACAGGTAATGGCTTACTGTGTCCTGGGGCAGTCCTATCTGCAGATGAGTTGTGTCTAGGATGTCTCCACACTATACATGTTGTGATGTTGCAGGGGATATTGGCTTACTAATAGTTAGAAAAATGAAGGGACTATTATTATTGATCCTTGAAGGAAATCCTTGGATGCTTACTCTCATGCTCAATGAACTGGTTTGGGGCTGTTATGCTTCTTTTCCTTGGAGCCTTATTCTGAGTTCTATTTCTTCCGGGGACATAGGATGCATTAATGTAAATCCATGACCAATGATGGGCCATTTTGTTCCCAGTGTATAAGCATACTACTTGGAAAGAAAAGGTTTTGTTACATGAGGGTTACTTGACAGAATAACTTAAGTCTTAGGACTAGAGAGAAATTGATACAATTGTTATCTTACTGCACTTATAAGACAACTGAAGTATATAGGTTTGCCAATATTTTGGTGTTATGAAGAGTTTATCTGAAGCTCCCATATATGGAAAACTCACTGAATAGCAAAGCAAAGCTGAAAGGCTACCTTCTATTTACCGAAGTAAAGAAAATTTACTTCTTATTAACTTATTCTAAAATCTATAGTTAGTCATGCATGCTGGTATAAGCCAGTGGGTTTGATGCCAATGTGGATTATAGAAAGCTCCTGACTAGTCAGGGCTATATAGTGAGACTCTGTCCCAAAAATAACAGAAAAAAACTATCATCATTTTTATAAAATAGGTTTTATTTATAGTTTTTCATTTTTAGTTCTGCGATGGTTTGTCTCCATTGCCTGCTTGGCTGAATTATAATCAAGCAGGAGACACAACTCCGAGAGAATCCTATGAAGGTGTTTCCAAAGAGGTTTAACTAGGTGAGGAAGACCAACCCCAAGTGCAGGTAGCACTATGCAAAGGCTGTGATCACAGACTGAATTGAATAAAAGAGATACTGAGCTGAGAGCAGAATACAGCTTTCTGCTTCCTGACTAGTGACACAATGTGACCAGGCTTCTGTCACCACAGTGAGGGGCATTTTTGCTTCCATACCTTCTTGCCATGATCTCCTGTACGTCCTCAAATTGTGAGACAAAATAAACCCTGCGATCATACCTATTTTTGTCAGGTATTTCGTCATGGCCTCTAAAACTGATAATGACAGCTGTGATCTATTTACAGATATCTTGAGGTGTTCTTTATTTTTGTAAATGATTTATTAAACGAAGTAGTTTGGAAATTCCTATACTGTTTTCTATTTTTTTTAGTACAGATTAACTTTGACTAACATTGGCTTTGTACAATATTTGACAAAATATGTGACCTATTCATCATTGGCTGTCAAATGTAGCAATGGTTTTTTTTTTCCTCTCTGGCTCGTAACTTAACTTATTCCTTTTTCCTCTGGAGACACCCTACAATCCAAATAGCTAAACAGATATTAAATGTATTGAAAGGATTGGCACGTGGACACTGAGTATGACCCCTAAACTGGGACATGCACTCAAGGGGTGACATGGCTGCAAAGAGAAGAAGATAGAGTGGAAAAGATTAAGAAGGTATAGGAAAGCAAGCTATAAGGTCTTAGGTGCTGGGCACTGAGGAAGAGTAAGATGCGCAGGAGTAGAGATGGCCTCTCTCCAGTGGTGCCGTTCTTATTCATCTGTCTTGGAATTAGTTTCACAGGGGAAAGTACATCGTTATTCCATGCTCTTTCCTTATTTAGATAGCCAGGATTTAACCTCAGCTCAACGTCTTGATTGAAGGAACATGGTGAACTTTCTGGGAAAACAGAAATCTTGACAAACAGAAGAGTAAATGGTCTCCGTATTTATTAGAAAGCACACTCTTTCATTTTGTAATAGCTGAAAACATTTCTGAAATCTTGACATTGAAGCATGCGCTTTAAAGATATGAACCTCCATGTGGAAAGAACACCTACCTCAGAAGCTTTACAGAAGATGTAATGAACTCGGGGATGCACATTTTTCAGAGAGATGTTTACTGCTCAGTTCACAATAGCTACAGCAATTCATGGAGTGCGAAAAGAATACTTGTTGAGTGGATAATGTTGGAAGCAGGAAAAAGTAGAGGAAGGAAAGGAAAGTGAAGCAATAGAGTAAGCAGTGACAGCAGCAGAAGCAGAAGGTGTGACGAGAAAGGGAGGGAGAGAGAAGTGCCTTCTTCCTGGGGCTAACCAGAGTATTCACCAGTTGTACATTTGTTTATTTCATGCGGATATGCTTGGAATTATTGAAATCCATTTTCACCATGAATTTGTAAAATCGAAAGCTCTTTTAAATCAGTGGTTCTCAACCTTCCTAATTCTGCGACCCTTTCATTATGTTATCACCTCATGTTGTGCTGACCCCCAACCATAAAATTATTTTAGTTACTACTTTATAATTCTAATTTTGCTACTGTTATGAATTATAATGTAAATATTTGCACTTTCTGACGGTCTTTGGCAAGCCCTGTGAAAGCATCATTTGACATCAGAAAAGGTTGAAAACCACTGTTTTAGAAAAGGAGTTGCATTTGAGATAAACAATACCGTCTGTAACACCTTGTAACCATCAAAAGATTTTTATCATTTGTCTTTGGTCTGGGAGACGTTTCTTTATACAGTCTGCACCATTCCTGACTTACCTTATGCTTGACTTTCCTGTCTAATGATTTACTCCTGCCTGCCTCTAAGAAAGGAAATATGTGAATTTAGAGAAAAAATATATACATAAATATCTCCCAGAGCCACCTTTAAATGCATTTTCCAAGGCATATCAAAATACCCTTGGAATTTGTTGTGAAATTTTGACCACATCCTAGTTAGCATGAGGTTAAAATTAACAGTAACATGTGTTTCCGAGATCTCAATTTGCAAAATATTAATAGAGTTCATGGGCAGTTAACTGCAATAAAAGGAGGAAATGAAGTTTATAGTGTAAGGCTCTGGGGATTACAGCCTTCCCTGCCCCTGAGCACATTCATATCCCAGAATGCGACTAGAAGAGAAGGAGGCAGAATAGAAACACAGGAGGGAATAGAAAGGTTGAAGTCCAGGGGGTATCTTACTTTCACCACATGCAGGGACTTATGTGCCTTATTATTGAGTGAGCTTCACCAAGCCTTCTTCCTGCATTCAGGGCTTGTGCATCAGCCCGTGCTGAAAAACAGAGATGTTCAACAAGACTCACAGTTGATAAAGTGTCATTAGGAACCTAACTCATTTCATCATTTTTTTGGAAATGTGATTTTTGATGGGTTTATATTTACAACTGGCATGATTATGTTTAAATTAAAAGAAGATTCATATATGATGTCCTGGGTTGAGATTGAGAAGGCATGGACTTTCCACTCTTTACTGACCAATCTTTCTTAAAATCATGCTTCCTCTTTGACACATGGTGTACACACATACATTCATACCAAACATATGTGCACATAAAATAACACACACATGAACACACACACACACACACAGTCCTATCCTTTGTATTCTACCATGTTAGGTAGGTACATCAGTGGAGAAGAGACATGAAGGAAATATGGGGAGAAGAAGACATTGTGCCTTGGGTCTTGCCCTGTCCTTGCAGTTGAAGACATTAGGGAACATACAACTTCTCAATGATGGAATTAGAAAGGTTTGTTCCTTGTTAATTCAACACAATGTTCCTTGGGGTGTGGGCCAAGAGACAGTGATTTGGAGATAACCCATAGCCTGAGTTTGTAGGCTCACCTAACAGAACAATGGTTTATGTGGAAGATTGGCAGAGATGAGGTGTCTTGTTCTTTTATGTATATATTTTAATGCAAATTTTACCTTTATCCAGGGGACCTCTTAGAAAACAGTACTAAATAATGAAAATTCAATGCAAGGTTCAGAGATTAGAGAATCAACAGTTACTGCATGCTAAGATGATCATGGATGATAGCAAGAATGGCAGAATATCAGTCAATGAGTGGACTAAAGACTGAAGAAATGGGGCATTCTAGGTTGAGGAATACTTGGGGTAAGGCACTGAGGTGTGAGAAAATCCAAGGTATGAGTTATGGTCCCTAGGCAACAAGTTGTGGGGATGAAGGAAAGAAGGAAAAGACATGAGAAGAACTAGGGCTGTCTGAAGACTTCAGGTGTGGAAGCCAAGAGTGTGGGGCGAGGAGGTTACCTAGGGCCATCTTCAGGATCATGCTTTAGTTTAGTGTACGGTAACCTTTTTATTTTTACTCAGAATATGAAAACCCTGTGATGGATAGGATCCTACAGGCTTTTGCAGCCTGCTCTGGAACTCTTGTACCTACTTCACTTTCTCATTCTAGCTATTAAAGGGCTTCATTGAAGTCTTTTTTCCATTGCCTCATTCACAGTCTCTGACAGCCGAAGAGGATTATTATTTTAAGAGAGCATCCATGGAAAGGATCTGGGATAGATGACACCCCAAGGACCCACTCCTCTGAACTGGCAGGACTACTAAGTACCCAAGGTGCAGAATAGCCATACTCAAGGCAGAAATATTCAGGGACCCCCATCTACCCCACTTAAAAAGCTCAGTGGAGCTCAGGCCTTTGTGTACTTGTCTTATGAACCAGTGGCTAGACTAGTTATCAGGTAGTGTGGTTAGATTCTGAACACTTTTGCCACAGGGAGATGAGAAACATGTTTCTCCCCAGGTAGACCTGCTCCTATCTCACCTCCTAATCTTGTCCACTGGGCTGAGATACTCTGCTGCGTTTTCTCTCTTAATGAAAACTCCTACCTCATTCAACATCAGAGGTCCTCTGGGACCACAACACTACTGAATACTTCTCTCACTTCCCTGGGTCTAGATCTCAGGTTCTCTTTTGCTAGATGCTGCCTAGCTTGCTTTCTAGGCTACATCTTCAAAAAGCTGTAGCCTCACAGCCATTTTCTTAGGTCCCCAAATGCTGCATGCTCCTATCTTCCGGGCATCACATATTTCTCTCCTGGACTCTGATTTCTTGCCTTTGGCTTTTGAACTACGGTGGCCTCCATAGAGATACCAGAAAGCATTTGCTATCGTGAAGTCCTCAGTATAGTCTCATTAAAAATATTCTGGAGACAGGATCCTATGAACCTAGTTCATTTTCTTTATGAGAATTATTTGTTAATTACTTGATAAAATTTGGGAATTGCAATCAATCTTTGTGGATCTTGAGAACATCAAGAAATGGAAGGAAATATGTGGGGTTTGTTTGTTCTTTTGCGCGATTGTTTTAACGAAAGGCTAACATTTACACGTAAGTTGTATTTGGAATTGTGCACACTTTGTGCCTTCTCTTATCTTTGCCCTGTTCCTGGCCAGAGGCAATTTGTTTTCTAGAGAGAACAAACATGTTTGATGCAGCAAATCTACAGGCTCCAAGCCCTTTCCTGGAGTTGTTAACTTGTCGGGTTTAAGAGGAGCTATTGACTGGTACACGAGAACTATGAGAAGAATTTAGAATTGTCCTTATCTACTGCTTCATAACTCTGAGAAGCTTGGGATGCATCTTAAATATTGGAGAGTCAGATATATGCAAGGCACCTGAATCCCCATTGTAGGTAGAATCTTACAGGTCTACTTCTGTCCAGAATGTTCTGGTCAAGGCCAGGCTCAGGCATGGTGACTGAGACCATCTTTCATGAGAGCTCATGCTTGAAGGAGATGACACCCGCAAGCATAAACAACTCAGTTCTGGTCTTTATAGTAGAAGTGAAGCAAGGAGTTCACACTTTCTGTTCTTTAGTAGATCCCTTTAAGCAATTCAAGCCTCTGGGTAGTTATACTCAAGTTCTGGACACTTTATGGGAAGCCCACAAGGGAGACAAGGGAGATACTTGCATGCTGGACAGGAGGCATGCAAGTATTTTCTAACAGAGAGGACCTTGGTTTCTCTTATTTGGAACCAAGGAAGACTGGACTGAGTTAGAGGATCGCAGTGACAGAGGGTTTTGAGCAGTAGAAGGACAATATCACACTGGTCCAGCCACAGGCAGGTTTAGGTTCTAATCTTTTCATTCAGAACTCTGGAACCACAAGGCAATTTTATCCATTCTCTTTTGCTCTGATAGCCTATCAACTAAACAAGGACAACAAATATTGTGAAACTTAAGGAGTCATCAGAATTTAATGTGAACTTATTTTCAAAATATCCAGACAGAATTTGTTGTGGAGCAAGTACTCGTCACAGAAGGGATTTACTACAGCAGCAAACTCTAAGGCAGGCTATAGGCTTTACTTCATCAGTGTCTCTGCACCCAAAGGACTCTAAGGGATGGTCTCATTAGTTTTAGGGAAGATGTGTCAAGAACTCTCTTACAGAATCCTTCCTCTCTTTTCTTTCTCATTTTTCTTTTCTCCCCCTCCCTCCCCCTCTTCCTCTCCTCCCATCTCTCTTCCTCCTTCTTCTCCCCCCACCTCAGGTTCTTCTGTAGCTAAGCCTGGTTTTCAACTTTCAATGTGGTCCAGGCTAACCTTGACCTTCTGATCCTCCTGCCTCCGCCTCTGGGGAGTGCTGAGATGAGAAGCAGCAGCAGAGGGCCTTGTTCTGTAGAAGCTCCAGCAGCCATGAGAGAAGTTGCCGCTTCAGAGCTTGGAGAAGAGCAGACGTTTGAATGGATATCCATTCGTCTTTGGTAGACCTTCCCAACACGCATCTCCATGCATGTGCTTGTGGGCACTCAGATACAAATTTGCACACACTTTCAGATGCATGCACACAGGCACATGCAGGGCTCCTGGCTTCACTCTGAATTCTCATTCGTAGCCACCTCTCCACCTTTCTTAAACTGTCGTGCTTTCTGAAAAGAGAAGAAACGGATGTTCAACCTTGTTGAATTCTAACTCATCAAAATGGCTCTGCTTACCCCCTGCATGACTTTACAAGGCATTTTTGGCATTTTTTTTCATGGGAATGGAACTCATATTTTACCAGTAATAAATTGGGATCTAACCCCACAAGATTGTAGCTCAATTTCAAGCTCAGAACCCAGGAGGTCAGAGTGGTCCTATCAAGGAAAATCACCAACTCCCATCCCTCGGAAAGCAAAACACACTCTGGGGGTAGGGGAGGAGGCTAAAAGCAGAGCACAGCAGGTTCTAATATTTTCCCACTTGACTCTCCTTAATTACTGTTGACTAGCTTAACGAAGCAATTAAGGGGCTTATTTGCTTTTTTAAATCACATGTGAAATTTAAGAAACCTTGAAATACAAGAAATATTTGTCCCCAAGATCTTACCCCACAAGGGATATCAGTTTGACTGTTCTCCAGCCACTAGAAAGCAAGGACAACCAACCCTGCTCTCCATGTGAGGCCTGAGCAAAACAGAACGCAGTAGCCAGCTGCATTTGCATCTTGGATGCTCAGCTAAAATCTCAGCCAAAAGCAATAGCAGTGACTCTTTTTTAACTCACAACTTCAAGAAGGCTAGGGACACTGGCACCTAGCACTGGAAGTTACGTGATAGCAAGTGCGCCACCCATGTTTCTGAGTGTTATTTCCACTTAAATCATCTTAGGTCTCCCCCTCTTCTCGTTCTCACGAGAGTGAGCAGAGAGGGAATCAGAGGTGATGGCCATGCCCAAGTTCACTCTCCCAGCCGTGTGAACTAAAGGCCTTCTCTCACCACAACACCTGGCTCTTCTGTGATACTATCTTCCCCGTGAAAATCTTTGACCATGACAACTATGGCTAACATACACTGAAGACTACTAAATAATTACACTTATTAAGTATGTTTGCACTGTTATCTAAATAGTATATCAATGTAAACATATTTTGAACGGCATACAGAAACAGAGCCCTGCTAAATATAGGCTATTTTTAGCAACTTCATGGTTGATTTATTTTTAAAATTTATATGTATTCCTTATAGTTTTTATAATTTTGTAAGCATAATTATTGCCCCACCATTTGTCTTAATTTGTGTATTGAAATGAAATGAAAAACACACACAATATAACTTATAGAAACACAAATTGAAGACAAATATATGTAAATACAATGCATAAATATGCTACATGATGTAATATGATAACAAATAATTTGTAAAATAAACTATAGAATGTCATGTAAGAAAACAGTATCATCTAATATACTGAGATACAAAGCTTAATATATTACATAATTTATGATATATGATGATTATATCACAAATCATTATATATATGTTTATACAAGCATCATATAGTGACATACAGTATTATTATAGTAAATAATATTCATTAGGTAGTATCCTATATTAAAGTGAAAAACAATGATGTATTATCTGGGCTCAGGAGGTGACTGAGTAGATAAGAGTACTTGACCTATTGTGTGAAGACTTTAGTTCAAATTCTAAGCACCCATATATAAACCATTGCATGAATATGTGTATCATCTATAACCTCAACTTCAGGGGCAGAGGTAGGTGGATTCGGAGAGCTCACTAGCCAGCCACCTTTATTGACATGGCAAGTTCCTGGCTCAGTGAAGAGATACTATCTCAATACTCGACTTCCTGCTCTAGCCTCTGCATGCACATGCATGGGCATATACATCTGCACACTCGCATAGATGTGCCATGTACACATTTACCACATATACATATGTCCTCCAACACATAAATGAAATAAAGAATAAATATCTATAAATACAATGGTATGTTATCTAGCAGGACAACTTAGAAATTGGACTATACATTATTTAAAACAATGGTTTCAATACTGGAAAATGAATATTTGTTGATTGCTATTTCTTTAGGAACAGTGCAGGGTTTTATGTCACCCCTTCTAGACCTAATAAACCTGCAAAGTAGTTTTTATCTTTGGAAAAACAACAGAGCCCAATGCCACATAAATAGTTTCCCCCTTTAGAAACACAGAGGCAGCAAAAGAGCCATGAATTAATCTGGTTGTTTCTAATTTAATAATAATAAAGCCTTGGGCTGGAGAGATGTCTGAGAGGTTAAGAACACCATCTTCTCTTCCAGAGGACCTGGCTTTATTTCCCAATGCCCACATGGTGCCTGATAACTCCAGTGACAGAGGGTTTGATTCTTACAAGCACTTCCTGTGCACACAGTGAATATTCATACATTCAGTCAAAACACATATACAAATAAAATAAAACATGAAAAAAATCATAGCCCTTTGAATTCTTCCAAGTCAGATAAGTAGGTTGATGGAGACGAGAAATGGAAGAACCAGAGGAAAAGAAGCCATTGTCTTAGGGCTTGCCCTGTCCTTGTAGTTGAAGGCATTACAGAACATGCAGCTTCTCAGAGATGGAGTTAGAAAGGCTAAGGAACCCCACACTGGATCCAACCCTACCATCTTTTTGATCTCCTCCTTACTCAATACACCGTTCCTTAGGGTACAGGATAGTAGGCAGTGATTTGGAATGACAACTCACAGCACATGTCCTGAAGCAGCCACATGCAGACTGGATGCCAGAACCCCTGAGTGCAACACCCTTGTGACCAAAGTTCATATGATCAAGGCATTCTCTTGGATTTAGTCTATTTTCTCTTTGCCTCTAAGATTGCAGCTTAAATTCTTGATAGTGGAAAGACTGCCATAAACAAGACAGATGGGGAGGAGGTGCCAGATGGGCACTGGGTCAACAGTGCCAACAGTGGGAAAAAGCATGTGCGTCCATGGAGATCTCTTAACTATTTACCAAAGAGGGGGGATTGTTTATTTTCTAGGTATCTCCCAAAGAATCCATTTACAAGCTCCATTTACGACTTCAAACAAGCTATCTGGCAGAGACATGGCAGCAGAGATAAGGAGAGGACTAATGAATGCTCTTGCAACATGTTTCAACACCCAGATCTATGACTACCCAAGTTTTGTTCCTACCACCAAAATTTATTTTAAAATACAAACATGCTTTTAAGTATCTTTTAAAATGCAGCTAATAGTTTTATCTTGTTCCTGGCACCATTTCCTCTGCTTGATGGGGTTATAAATAGGGTATTCCACTTGGCAAGAGTCTTGCCTGTGGCATTGCTGCAATGGTTCTATAGTTATTCTAAGAAAACAGTGCATAACTGGCATATTTCCCCTCCAACTTTCCTAACATTTACACTGCCATCTGCATACTTTTCCTTTGACTTCACTCTGAAAATCGAATGCTCTTCTGATACATGCCAGCGGTTTGGCTACTAGGACATTTGGTGGGGGTGGGGAAGAGAAAGAAGAGAATGAGCAACCTTGTCTCATTTCTGATGTAAGACATTTAATACGTGCAACACTACAGCCATTCGTAAGCAGTGCTGAAGCTGGCTATCTTGGAGGACAATTCTGAATGAGGGACAACATTCTTTGTTAATGTGCGAATATTAATAACAGTATTGCTTTCTTGGGGTTTATATAGTTAATTTACTACATTCAAATGAACCTTTAGAGACATGTGCCAATGGCATGACATGTATACGTTGTGTGTGTGTGTGTTCATGTGTATGTGAGCACAAAAAATTGATGAGTTTTACAAGCACAAGTGATTAAGTTACAATTGAAGCTCTAGAGAATACAAATTTTCATCATTAATGTTTCAAATAAGTGTTAGATAATGTACATGATTGTGTAAGTGGATGAGGATGGTAGCAACAAGTCACTAGAGTTCAGAGAAAGAAGACCCAAGCATACAAATATCCCTAAGTCCTTCTCCGAGATGTATGAGGCCTCTCCATCCATAGCTTATCTTCACCCTCTCTTCAGGTTTACAAAGTAATGAAAGAAAGTTTAGGTCCTACTTTTGGATTTTGCTTGTTTGTTTGGTTAGATTGGTTTGGCTAATGACGAAGAGATTTGAAAAGTAAGACATTTGAGCAGGCAGAATGCAGACAGAATTTATCTGTGAAATAAGATAAAATTGGTACACCAGTATCACAGGTCACTCAAAGCATTATAATTGGATGTCAAAAATGGGTCTAAATACCCATGGATTATTTTTGACTCTTTGTATGCTCTGTTCCTGCTCTTGCATCCTTGAGTGGAGGGTAGGATTAGGTTAGCATCCTGTGTGATAGTCCATCCATTCCCAGGGTTTCTCTTGATGAGTATTCACCATTACAGAAACAATCTAGAACTCATTTGTGAAGCCCTGTTGGGAGTGCAAAAGAAATCAGGGGTGGTGGTGGTGGTGGTGGTGTGTGTGTGTGTATCACTGTTGCTCTATTTGTGTGATTTTTTTCTTTCAAAGTATTTTAGGAAGCATTTACCAAGTACAGCACCACTGTGTACTGCTTGTCCTTTTGACATTTAAATCTTCTATCCTTGTGAATTTAACTCATTATGGTCTGAAGAAGCCAGAGTTTGTATCTTTGTTTTAATATTACTTTAAGGCACAGAAGGAAATGGGGCACTTATCAGTAACTGAATAAAAAGAAGCAAAATTAAGAATATAATGTCTTATGGGTTTTATGTAATACAGTCAATGGGTTTGATGAACTGTTTTGATTTTGTATGTTCTGAGTTCTTTAAAGACTAAGAAAATTTGACTGATGAGGAATTAAAGAGGAGAGCGAAGGATGAGAGAAGAGGAAGAGAGGGACAAGAAGACAGAAGGAGGAGGGAGGGACGGAGGAAGGGAGATTTTTCCCAAGACTTAGCTGGTTAAATGCACTATATTTATGCCTATAAATGGATGAATATGCTTACCCTCCAACTATTGTTATTTCCATAAAGTTTAAGTATTTAATGTGAATATTAGATAGTATAACAAGACTAAGGTTTGTAAAAACGTACCATATGTATAACATATGTGAAGAAGAGATGAAATGAGGTTATTCTCGGAGATAAAGGAGAAAAAGAGGTAAAAGAATTAGAAATTGGGATCAAAGAGGACTTCAAGACTGTGATTCCCTAAGTCTATAGAGACGAGTGTTTAAAAGATAATCAATGGCTCACTTTCTTTTGCATAAGAAGGGTTTGTTTCCCAACAAATTTGTGAGCACTCAATGTGAAAATGATAACCACTCTTTTATATTTTAACTATGCCTCATCTTCACATATGTTATACACTCAGTGATCTCTTCATCGATGTTGTCCAAAGTGGTAGCCTCTGGCTGCATATGGCCTTTAAACTTTCAATTAAAATTAAATTACATTAAGCCTTCAGGTAATTATTGGATCTATCAATATTTTAAGTTCTCCATAGTCAGTCATGCATAGCCAATGGCTATTCTACTTAGTTATGCTAATTATGACATACTTTCCTTATCTCAAAAATTCTGCTATGTAGAGCAGACTTTTATGAAAAGCTTGTGTTCCAGGCTCATTCTTCAAGAATCTACCATTAATTTTCCACCGTATATACCCTGGACTTGTTGACTATAGTTAGTTTGTTATTTCTTCAGCTGGGGAATCCTTGAATGTCACTGTCATTTAAAATTTACAATGCATTATTCTTTTCCCCTAAAACTGTATTTCACATCTGTTCATCTAGAGTTCCGATGCCTCTGGAACCTTAGGCAAGACACTGTACCCTAGCCACACATCACTCTTGACCCTGGTGTAGCGTGCTTCCTGCCAGTGTCTTCATTTTCAGTCCCCCTGGCAGCCTATACTTCTGTAGATGTGTGCAGATTGTTGTTTTATACTTTATGAGCTCTGGGTTTTTGTTACTTGTTTTTGTCTTGTTTTATTTCATTCTGTCCAAGGTTAGAAGGTATTATATGAAGGATGAAAAGGGCATATGTAACATATTTTGAAGGAGGAAGTGAAAGGAAGTAAAGAAATATTATTAGCTATCTATTCTACAAAAGAAGAAGAAGATGGCCCACGTACTAGTTAAAATCTTATATGTAGAGTCTGCTTTTGCCGCAAAGCTTCAATGAACTGAATACACAACTTATCATTACTAACCTCAAGTTTCTTTACTGATGAATCATGAACACTTATGCTCATTTAACATGATGTTGTAAATATCACACAAGGTTATTGACTGTGGGATTTTTTGTACCTATAAATAGTAAAGGAAATTCAAGCTGCCATGTGGTCGTGGCATGACCGATGTAATCATGAACACACATCCGCTATGAGGACCTGCATAAGACCAGCAAAACATATCAGACATGAATATAGGAGGGGAACTAATTGAGAAAAGAAGGGATTGGTAGGGGTGCAAGGTGGTAAGAGTGATCAATGAGATATAAATAAGTTCACTATATGTGAATGATATTGTTAAAAATTAAATTTAAAAATATAAAAGGCAGAAGTCTCATTCACATGTTAAGATGGTGATTTTTGTTAGAGTCCAAAAGAAAAAAAAATGTACAATAGAGAGAAACACATGGCCCTCATACCCTCACAAACACAATTTCTTCTGACAAAGTTCCAGTAGGCTCCTTGTGAGTTATCCACAGGATTCTCTTTTTATCTAACAGAAATATTTATGTATCTATATGCCTCTATAATATTTTTGTATCCCACCCCTTTGGAACATAGACATGGCTGTTGAATGTTTACTTTTTTAGGCATTCCTTCATCCTTTGAAGAAATCCACAAAAGAAAGAGCAAAAATGTTGACAGGATTTCTAGAACATGATTTACAGAAACGATTTCTGAAAACCAAGTGGACAATGACCAAATCCAACATCAAATAACATCTTTAAAGCAGCCTTTTGTGTCTGGCCCAAGAAAGATGAGTCAAGATGGGAAAGCCACAAATGCTTTAAAAGTAAAACTCATCCAAATCTGCTCCCCCAAGGTTGTCCACATTGTTGAAGATGCTTTAGGGATATCTCTAAATAAATATTAAAAGGTGATCATTTTATAAATCTTACAGTAATACTATTAAATGCAACTCAAATTTTATATTGAAATAGATGCAAAGATTTAAAAATAATGTCAAAGTTACATTGAGAACAAACAGAATTTGAAATCCTGGTGAATCTTGGAACAGGAAAATGTGTTTTGTGTGTAGTTTAAAAAGTGAAATTATCAGGAAATGTAAGAATGGCAGGTATAGAGAAATGTCATCTGGAGGGAGGACAAGACTCACTTGCCACTGGGGTTGTGAAGTTATAACCCTGTGCCAGTGGATTCAGAAGCAGCAGGAAGGAGAGCCTGCAGCAAGGGGAATCAAAAGGCTCAATTCTATGGCCAATTCCACTATCTACTTGGTGACAAGACTTAGAACAAGTCACAGAAGATTTATGACTCTCAGCTTCTTCAGACTGAAGAGAGAGAAAATCCTGCTAACTTCATAAATTTGTTTCTTCTTGAGAAAATTAACTAAGACAACATGGACTTATTCTTTGAATACAATACGTGCTATCAAAGAGTTATTCCTTCTCCCCCTAGAAGCACATTTCTTTGGGAAGCAGAAATTTTATAATATTCATTCAGTATGTTTATGATATACTTTTAGTATGACATGCATTTTAGAAATTGGGATATTATTTTATACAATGGTAGTAAATGAGAAGAACCAATTCCCATAGATGCAGTTTGACATTTTAAATATGTTTTATCCCTTTATTTATTCATTTGTTCATTCCTTTAATTTCTGGCTATTAAATTGTAATTGACCCCTCAACTAACTAGAAATCTTATCAATACAAAGAGCTGAATTTTTATTGCACATCACAGGAAAGTTCTTGCCAGATAGAACAATGATTATTGAGACATTTTGTTTAAGAAGTCATATTAAACATGTACTTTAAGAATGAATGGAAGAACTTTTTCCAAGCAAATATTTCAGAGTTTTACTTATAAGGTTACTTATGACTGTGGAATCTCACTCCCATGGCTGGGGTCAAAGAAGATAGGCACACAGGTGTCTGCCTATTTGCACAGGCATGAAAAAAAGCCTTGTGAAATGAGCTTCAGCCTTTTAAGTTACTGTCTTTCCCTTTATAATAATAATCTTTTCAATTTTACAAGGTCTATATTATTTTTAGGTAAGAAAACACTGTAGGGTTCATGTTTTATTGTTCCTTAGAGTTATATAAATTATATTTGGCCAAAACAAATGTAATTCCTACTGTGAGAACTGGGAACCCAAAATGTTGATTTTCCTCAACTTATAAACAATGTGAGGTGGCTATGTTGTACTAGGTCACAATTTTCCAGTGCAGAGCAAAATATCAAACTCAGTTTTAATAACAAAACTGTATATATCATTAAAGTTTCCTGTTCACACAGAATGTATTATATTACTCTGCCTAGCAAGGATATCTTTTGTGTTGGCCAAAAATTCTAAAATACCCCATTTGATTGAACGGAAAACATTTTAGCTATTTGCTAGTTTAAAAAAAATGTCGCAATGTTTAAATGCTCATGGAAATTCTGCTTTGTCTTTGGTAGTAAATATTGAATTTCTCATAGACTCGAATATTACAGGGTTTTGCAAACAAGTTCTAGAGGACAATTAGGATCATTTTCAGACTATTAAATAAATCTTTTTAGTGTTTGGGAAGCAGATGTCTCTATCTTTCTAGAAAAAAAGAACCTCATTTGCATGCTTATTATATCAACTTCAGGTTGCATTGTAATTATTTACTGACATGCTTTTCTCTCCAAGCAGAATGGTTTGTCAAATATCAAGGTAATAGAGCATATGGCTTTTACTCTTGCCCAATGCTCTATTGCCTGAGAATTTGAGCCTGAAAATAATCCGTAAGAGGCTGGAGAGATTTACTAGTTCAAAGAGCACTGGCTGCTCTCACAGGGGATGCACTTCAGTTCTTAGCACCCACACAGCTGTCTAACTCCAGCTCCAGAAAATCTACCACCTTCTTCCGCCATCTGTAGGCAACTACATCCATGTGTGCACATACTCTGTGCTCACGCATGCATGCACACTTATCCATAGTAATTGTCTACACTTACCAGGCATAGGGGATTGAATATCTCTATTCATATATACGTATGCAATGAAAACTGGGTGTAGAACATTTACAACATCTTAAATACTTTTCATTCCTTTCTGTTGTAAGCATTCAGCATCCTTCTTTGAGGATTTTGTAAAAATAGCTAAAGAGAAATTGTCAGTTTAACACACTGTGTTATGTAACATCAGAAGTGAATATTCCCATATGCATGTGTGTACTACAATGCTTATATATATATATACACACACACACACACATACATACATACATACATACACACACACACACACACACACACACATAACTGTAACCAGATTCTATGCTTTCCTCTCTAGCTTCCTCCCCAGCCTGTAATGACCACATTTTTAACCTTGGATTCTTGGAAATTGATTTATTTAGCTTCCACATGGAAGGCAAATTTAGTTTGTCTCCTGACTAAATTCTCTTAATATAGGGGTTAAGGAGGGTCATCCTTGATCACCTCTGCTGCTGCAACTGACAGCACCCCATTCTTTTGTATGGATGAATACTATTCCACAGTATCTGTGCAAAGTTTTCTTTATCCATTCATCTGCTGGTTCCGTATCTGGATTACTGTAAACAGTGCTGCAAGAATAGGCATGTCATGATATTTCTTCAATGTACTGAGTTTATTTCCTTTGGATACATGCCTGGTAATGGTTTTCTGGACAACTTAGAGTTCTGTTCCTAGTTTTGCAAGAGACTTTCACTGTTTCCCATATTGGCTGCTCTGGTTTATAGTCTGCCAGTAATGTATGAATTCTCTTTTCCCCACATCCTGTAGACATTTATTATCCTTTATCTTTTTGATAACAATCCCCATTCCAGCTGGGGAGAGATATAATGTATTGTGGTTTTCCTCATTTTCTTTTTTGCAGAAATTCATGATGTTGAACTTTTTAAAAGAATAGTTAGTTACATGTGTTCTTTGGAGAAATACCTATTCAGATCAACAAAACATTTTGTTATTTTAGTCCCTTTTGTGTTTTAAAGAGTGATTCCAAAATTATACCATTATAAAAGTTTTCTAGGGACAGTGACTCATATGTATAATCTTTGCAATGGGATGATGAGGCAGAAGGATTGCCATAAGACCAGACTGGGCTACATAGACGTTTCAGAACAATCTACGCATCTTAGTGAGACTTTGTTTTAAAATGAGGTAACATCAAAATATTTATAAAATTATTTTGTCATATTCCATTATATTTTTATCAAACTATTAGGAAGTAGGAACCAGAATTTCCATTCCAGCACCCACCTAACACACTGGGAAAATCCCGACATATGACTCTAACTTCAACACCGATGAGGACTAAGACAGCAGCATTCCTGGGGTTTGTTGGCTGTCACTGTAGTTGAAAAAACATGAGCTTCAGGTTCAGAGTTAGACTGTGACTCAAAGAAGTAGGCTTCACTTGCTCCCCCTGTGGTGTGCACACCTGAACACATGTGCACATGCTCTACACATTCACATAAATGAATACATTTTTGAATTACAATTTAATTGTAATATTCCCCCTCCTCTCTTTCCCAACCCTTTCATATGCACCCTACCCCTAGCTCTCCTTCAATTTTATGGCATCTTCTTTTTCACTAATTGTTATTGCATGCATATGTGTGTGTGTATGTATGTATGTATATATATATATATATATAGTCTTAAATATAACCTGTTCCATCCATATAATGTTTCTTATATATATGCTTTCTGGGATGACTGTTTGACACTGAATAACCGATTGGTGTGCTCTTCCCAGGGAAGGAGCACTTCTCCCATCCCAACCTTTCCTCAGTTCCCTGTAGTTCTTCCATGGAGGGCTGAGGTCTCATGGGCTTTTCTCCATCCAGTCTGGTGTGTCCATTGCTATCATTCTTGTTCAACTGAAGTTAGGGCAATCATGTTGGTGAGACTGTAATGGGTATAGCTTTTGGTATTACTAGGAGACACAAACTCCCTGATCCTTTGACTCCTGCATGCTTTTCTACGTAACCCCACTTCCCAAGTGTTCCCCAAGCTTTAGGAGCAGGAGTGTTTTGTAAATGTATCCATTGGGACTAAGCTCCACAACTCTTCATTGTGATTGGCTGTGGTATTTTGTAGTCATCTTTTCTGCTAAAAAGAAAATTTTTTCTTATTGGGGGCTGAAGACTTTACTGACCTGTACCAACAGGCTAAATGTAGTGCTAGTTTCATAAATTAATGGTTATTTTTAAAAATGTTACGATGACTGTTTCTATTTCTTCAGCAGTTATAGGTCTGCTTAATTTGCTTATCTTGTCTTGATTTAATTTTGGTAAGTGATATTTATCCAGAAAGTTGTCTATTTTTGTGGAGTACAGATTTTTGAAATATGTCCTGATGATTCTCTGGATTTCCTTCATGTCTGTTGTTATGTCCCCTTTTCATTTCTGACTTTGTTAATTTGGATATTCTTTCTCTGCCTTTGGTTAGTTTGGATAAAGGTTTGTCTATTTTGTTGATTTTCTTGAAGAACCAACTCTTTGCCTCATTGATTTTTTGTATTGTTTTCTTTGTTTCAATTTTGTTGATTTCAGCTCTCCGTTTATTTCCTGCTGTCTAGTTCTCTTCAGTGAGTTTGCATCTAACTTTAGTTTAGTTCTAAAGATTTCAAGTGTTCTGTTAATTCACTAGGGGGGGATTTTCCCAGCTTCTTTATGTAGGCACTTTCCTGTTAACACTGTTTTCATTGTATCCCATAAATTTGGGTATGTTGTGTGGTCATTTTCATTGAATTTTAGGAAGNGTTTGGATAAAGGTTTGTCTATTTTGTTGATTTTCTTGAAGAACCAACTCTTTGCCTCATTGATTTTTTGTATTGTTTTCTTTGTTTCAATTTTGTTGATTTCAGCTCTCCGTTTATTTCCTGCTGTCTAGTTCTCTTCAGTGAGTTTGCATCTAACTTTAGTTTAGTTCTAAAGATTTCAAGTGTTCTGTTAATTCACTAGGGGGGGATTTTCCCAGCTTCTTTATGTAGGCACTTTCCTGTTAACACTGTTTTCATTGTATCCCATAAATTTGGGTATGTTGTGTGGTCATTTTCATTGAATTTTAGGAAGTCTTTAATTTCTCTCTTTATTTCTTCCTTGGCCCATTAATGATTCAGGTGAGCATTGTTTACTTTCCATGTATTTGTGGGCTTTCTGGACTTAGTATTGTTGTTGAATTTAAGTTTTAAGCCATGGTGATCTGATAAGATGCATGGGGTTATTCCAACATTTTTTGTATCTGTTGAGGTTTGTTTTGTATGTGGTCAATTTTTGAAAAGGTTCCATGAGGTGCTGAGAAGAAAGTATATTCTTTTATGTTTGGATAAAATATTCTGTAGATGTCTGTTAAGTCCACTTTGAGTAATAACATCTGTCATTTCCCTTATTTCTCTGTTAATTTTTTGTCCGACTGACCTGTCCACTGATGAGAGTGGAGTGTTGAAGTCTCCCACTATTAGTGTGCGGGGTTTAATGTATGATTTAAGCCTTAGAAGTCATTCTTTTACATATGAGGGTGCCCTTGTATTTGAGGCATAGATGTTCAGTATTGATATTTCCTCTTGATGGATTTTTCTTGTGACTAATATGAAATGTCCTTCTTTGTCTATTTTGATTTATTTTACTTTGAAGTCTATTTTGTTAGATATTAGGATAGTTAAACCAGCTTGTTTCTTAGGTTCATTTTATTGGAAATATTTTTCAACCCTTACTCTGAGGCAATATCTGTCTTTGAGGTTGAGGTGTGTTTCTTTTTTTTAATTTTTTTATTATTATTAAAAATTTCCACCTCCTGCCCCCTCCCAA
>LOEQ01004090.1:78687-98327 GCA_001685075.1 Bramus lutescens
ATGTTTGATTGCTTTTTCTTGGTTTTCTTTAAGGGATTTGCTGATGTCTTCCAACTTTTTTCTTTGTCTTTTTCTACGTTTATTTGGGGGAATTTATTCCATTTTTTGTTTGTCTTTTTCTACATTTCTTTGAGGGAATTTCTCATTTCCTCTTTAAGAGGCTAAAACATTCTCCTGAAGTTATTTTTTAGGTCATTGTCTTCTGCTTCATCTATATTTGGTTGTTCAAGTCTTGCTGTTGTAGGGTCACTAGTTTTTACTGGTGTCATATTGCTCTTTGTGGTGTTGCATGTGTTCTCACCTTGTCTACTCATCTTTTCCTCTAATTGGTGTGGTTGGGGCTGTCTGTAGCTCTGTTGATTAATCTTCTAGGCACCAGTGGTTCCAAGGTTCAAATGGTTGTTCCTCATGGTACACTCAGTACCACGGGTCTAGTTACCTTGTTGGTTACTCCGTGTTCCTGGGAGTTGCTCAGCACTCCTGGGGGTTTGCTCCACTCCTGTGGAGTTTGCTGACTCAGACCTGGTTCTTTAAATGTCCCTGGTCTGAATCTGCTCCTGTGGAGATCCCTGGCTTGGGGTTGGTCCTGCAAAAGTCTCTGGCTCTGATCTTCTCCCTTGGAGGTCCCAGACTCAGATGCACCCAGACCCTCAGAGGACCTGGCTCAGGCCTTCTCCCTCACAGGTCCCAGGCTCATGCCTGGACCCACAGAGGTTTCTGGTTCCTGCCTACTCCCTTGGAGGTCCCAGCGTGACGTCTGGACCCACAGAGGTCCTGGTTAAGGCCCTCCCCCTCAGAAGTCCCAGATTCACTCCCAGACCCGTATGGGTCCTGGCTCAGGTCTACTTACTTGAAGGTCCCAGATTCATACCTGAACCCACTGGCCCACTTGCCAGCAGTTGCTTCCCTGTACCTGTTTCTGTGGAATTTGCTGCCTCAGTCGGGTTCTGGCCTAAATTGCCAGCTCAGACCTGTTTCTGTAAATGTCCCTGGTCTGGATCTGCTCCTGCGGAGGTCCTGGTTTGGGGTTGGTCCTACTAAGGTCTCTGGCTCCAATCTATTCCCAAGTCCCAGACTGGAGTGCACCCAGATCTGCAGAGGTCCTGGCTCAGTCCTACTCCCTCAGAGGTCTCAGACTCATGCCTCGACTTGCAGAGGCCTCTTTGGGGGAATTTGAAAGGAGGAGAAAAGGGAAATTGTTCAAAGAGTTGAATTGTTTTGGAGAATAAAAATCCCTGATGAACTGTTGTTTAGCAAGGTGTATGTAAGTATCACTACTGAATTGCTCAAGTAACATGGCTAATGTCATGTCTTTATTTTGCATCATTTTCCTACAAATAGAAACTGTTAAATTTAACTCACTCAGCTAGCATTAGAGGAGCTTCTTCTTGCAGAAGCTGGGAAATACTCTCAACAATGTATGGAAAGTGATAGAACTTGGAACACTCAGCCCTAAATCAGATGTTTCCACCAAACCTCTCTCCTCAGGGCTTAGGGAACTATGTGGAAGAGAAGGCAGAAAGGTTTTAAAAGCCAAAGAGAATGAATACCACCAAGGAAACTCTGTATTCCAGACACAACAGAACTGAGGCACTTATGATCTCCAAGAGACTCTGGCAGCACACGAAGGACCCAGAGACACTGGATCCAGACAGTGTCCCAGCACTGAGAGGAGAAAGTGGACTGGAGCTCCCACCCCTAACCACGAAACTATCTTCAGTTGACATCCATTTGCAAAGGAAAACTTAGTTGTCTTCAATGGAGTCTCACTGGGTATATAAACCACACTTAAGGGTAGGCTCCGTATCTAGCAGTAGATAGATGGCAATAAAAAAAAAAATTAACCCGGTGGTATTTTTTAGAAAAAAAAATCCAAACAACAAGAACACCAAAACCAAACAAACAAACACAACAACAGCAGCAATAAAACACCCACACATAAAAACCTTTGAAGTTCTTTCCTGCTCTTGCTTCTTGGCTCATAGTCTAAGCAGGTCTGTTCTATAACATGCTTCCACCACTGTGGGCTGCATCCCCACAAGCCCAAAATAATCACAGAAAGGAACCTTCAGAACACTTAACAAGCCTTTCTCTTTTGGGAGTTTATTATTGCAGACATTTTGTCATAATGAAAACAGATTGCCTTGCAGGTCTATTTGGTTGTTTGCTTTTCTCAATGTTTTCATAATTTTGTGTCTCATTCTTGAAGATTTATTCCTAGTAGATTATCAGTTGGAGGTCAAGTCTGAGACATACTACTTTCAGAAAACCCTGTTCTTCATCCATCATACCAGATTCATGTGGCATAAACACAAACATCACCACTTGTAACTAAGAAACACTGTCCAAAGTGCGAGAGAAAAATTAAAATGTCAGGAATCACCAAATAAGTAAAACCATCAACTAGAAAGAGAATCAGTGAAGTGAGACAAACAGGGAAGGATGGGTATCAAACAATTAAAAGACAAAAGCAAGACTTTCATATACAGTAGAATTAGTTATTGTGTGATAATTGTGACAGAAGAAACATTTCAGAATGTTAGCAGGTGTTTAAGACATTAACTGAGAAACTTTTTTCTTTGCTTTTGAGTTGGGGGTCTCACTTCCTTGCCTATATTGTCTTAAAATGCTCAGCCCAACTGACCTTCTTGCCGTAGATCCACTGGTAGGTGAAACCCTCAGTTGAAATTTTAAAAGATAAAGAAAAAATAATGACCTATCATTTAAAGTCAAAAAATGTGTTACAATATAATGTTAAATGGTGGAAGCAGTCATTGGAAGATCTATTTAAAGATGTAAAAAAAAAACCTAAAATCACCCCCCAAATCTGTGAAAAATTAGTATCCAAATCTAAGAAAATTTTGAACCTAGAATATCACTAGGTAAAACATTATTTATGTGGGAAGACAAAATTAATTTTCAGATGTACAGTGATTAGATAGTTTGCCTACCAAGAACCATAGTTAATAGCTTTACCAGACAATTAACCTTGGTCTGAATTTACTGGTTTCTTCTATAACAGAGAAAGAACCCAGGAATTTCCTACACATGTAATTTGAGTGGAGAGGTATGTGTGGTGTGTCTGGTTATTGTTGGGTTTCTCTAGCATGAAAATACTTCCTTATGTACTGTGCCCCCATCCAGTAGAAGAGGAACAGGTAAGCATGTGTGGTTTCAGGGGAAAAGAGAAGAGTTAATATAGAAAAGGAGACAAAAAGAATTATTGAAGGATTCATAAGGTATTATAATGGCCATACAATTTTGAGTAGAAAAGGAGCAGAATATGACATTCGTTTTCACCCAATACACTGGTTGAAAGTCTTATGTCAATTTGACACAAGCCAGAGACATCTGAAAGGAAGGGACAACGTTTGAGAAAATGCCTCCACAAGATCTAACTGTAAGGCTTTTTCTTAATTAGCAATGAGGAAGAACAATTGTGGATGGTACCACCCATGTGCTAGTAATCCTGGGTTCCAAAGAAAATAGGTTGAGCAAGCCAGTAAACAGCACCCCTCTATGGCCTCTGCATCAACTCCTGCCTCCAGGATCCTGCGCTGGTTGACTTCCTGTCCTGAATTCCTTTGATAAGGAACAGTGCTGTGTAAGTTGGTGCACTGTGGTAAAAAAAAAAAAATCAATCACCTATAGCAAATGATCCTAAAGTGCACTGGATTTAGTAATAGAGCTCATTCTCAAAAATTCTCAAGAATCTGAACATCATTGGAGTGTGAGCTGACTAATGACAGGCTGAAATTTGCACGGCAGTTCAAGTTACAAAGTTGTGGCTGTTTCATCTCCTTCAGAAAACTGCTCCAGGGCTTTAAGGTAAGTTGACAAGCTCAACTCATTGGCAAAGGTCACAGCAAAAGGCACGGCAGAAATATTTGTCAAGTCACTCACTGCATTCATTCTTGGAAAATTCATTAGAAGTCAAACCAGAAGAAAGTATACTGCCTACTTTCCTAAGCAGGTCAGAAAGAAGTGATGACCAGGGAACCAATAATCCTACCTACCCCACCTGTTGAAATATGATGGCTGCAAGAAAAAGTGGAGAGCCAGGAAATGATTGGGTTACATATCTGTTTTCCAGATAAAGCTGATGTGATATGTGAATATATCAGACACAGCAACAGAATCGGAGAGAAATGGAGGATGTGTTCCTTTATTCACGTGGTGCCTTATGGATTGGTAATGGTTTTTTGCTGTGTATGGAGTGACTTTTGGCACTTCCCTTGGTTTCTATGATCTCCTCAAAGGTTGTCTAGAAGGTCAGAGATCTTACTGTGTGTTGCTTTAGACTGAGAGGTAATTGACTGGAACAGTGAGGAATAGTGTGTATACTCAATAGTGCCAGTGTCCTCCTAGGGCTCACTCCTTAGTATAGTGTCCCATGACATTCAAGCCTACTCCTCTAGTCCACTAAGAGTTCCAATGGAAGAAAAACCAAGAAGTGGTATCAGTCTGGAAGTAGTTTCTTTCTACTGGTTTGTCATCGGCATTGTAATGCCGGTTCTCCATACAGTCCAGGCCAATCCTTCAGCAACATTTTCTCCACTCTTGACATATTGAAAGTGTAAGTCTGCTCTGAAGACTGTTTGAAATATTAGGGTATTATTAGAAGAATTTTTGACATACATGGTTGAAATTTTTAGAAGTTTAGCATTTAAATTCATCATCTTTAATTATTTGGAATATTTATCATAATAAATGCTTCATTTCCTAGTGATGAAAAGTGAATGAGACATCACTCGATTGCACCTATGGGGATTTGAACATTAGAAAGTAGGGTATGTTCCATTTGACAATGCAAAAAGTGTGCATGCTGTTTGTTTTGTTGCTATGTGTACTACTCAGCCCCCAAGATACCTTGGCCAGGAAAGAAGGCATGTTGAGTTACAGGGCTACATAATTCTACCTTCTGAGTAAGCTGTATGGGCCATCAGTGTTCCCAGCTCAGGCATCTGCATATCAAGAGGCCTATGGGACCTGGTAGTATTCATTTTGGTTTGTCCTTAAGCCAAGACATTTACAGAAGCCCAAGTCCTACAATTCCTGCCCAAGCAATGACTATCATAGAAGCAGTCCTTGCTTATTACTGCAGCTCCTGCTGAGGAGGAATGGGGTTCAGGGCCTTCCCACAGCAAGTCCAATGGAACCCATTCCTTTACAGGTGGAGCTTTCTGGCTCAAAGAAGGATTGAAAATGAAATGAGCCATTGGAAATTTCATTCAGGTCAGTCCAAGCACTGCAAAGTACAGTAACTTCAGAACTTTTTCCATTAAGTAATCAAGTCCAATTTCTATCTATGTCCTTCTCCCACAGCAGGCAGGACCGAGGCCCGTGTTGTTTGCCTTCCATGTGCACAGCTGCTGTCAGAGACTGTAGTGATAGATTGCTCCTCAGGAGCTCTTATTCCTGACCTTGTGTGGTTTGTGATCTGGTCTGGAACAGTGGAGCCATGCACAAACACCACTCATTGAACACGGCAGCCTGTGATGGAGTGGTCAGCCACAGAGTTCAGACAATAAGAATCCCAGAGCCAACGACAACTGCTAACTGGGTTGTAGAGCCAACTTTAAGAGAAATGGGATTGTGACAAAACAGTATACATAAAGATGCCTGATCCTCTACTGTTTGCTTTCTTCCAACTTAAATTTCCCTGCAGCAGATCAAAACCCCTCTGCAGCAGTAATCACTTTACAATGCAGTTTAAACTAATGGGCACCCATTTGATAGACACGTTCTAATTTTGGATAGACCCGCCACCCATCCATCACTCTGGCCCACTCCAGAGGGTGAGGCATCATCCATCTCAGAGCTTTCTGCACATTGCTCCCCTGTTCAAACACACTAATAGCTTCCTACAGCCAACGTCAATCAGTCCATGTGGAGAAACTTTGTCTCTCCAGGAGGGGCCTGCCTTACCCACCCATATCTGCTGTAGAGCTAGGAGATAATTCTAAAGAACTCTTCGGGATGGTTAAGTCATGTTCTATGACCTCATATTACCTGTCATGGAATGGACGATGTCATCACTTCAAGTGTTTCCCTTTGTGCCATGGCTTACCAGCCTTGCAATATTTTCCTTCCGTGCATCCCCGTGGAAGGTGATTGGAAAGGTTTTCACTCACTTTCATCCGAGAGTGCAGCACAGCTGATTAATAAGTTTCTAACTGACTGGCCATTACTTCTAGAGGGCTCCAGGATGCGGTAATTCCTGATGTAGGGATGGAATTAAGTGAGGCAAGTGAGTGACATGCCTGGTGCACAGCATCGTAAGGCTCATTTCATTCTTGGCAGTCGAACCCACTCTTGAACGCTGACGGTCCAGAGTCAACTTTGCTTCCAATAGCTCACCCTGGCTTCTTTGTTCTTATTACACTAGAAGTGGCACTTGTTTGGAATGTTATTGTGCAAGATACTAGCAGGGTGTGTTTTATTCAGCAAAGGCAGATACCGACCTGATTTTCTCTAACCAGACTTCATAAATAGGACCCACTTGAGGTCTGCACACATTAGACAGCTTCCCTACACAGGAGGCAAAAACAATTATGGTAAATGTGGCACTACTTAGCTGGGCTTCACTAGAAGTATTGGTTTTGCTGTAAGAAATGGGTGTGAAGTCAGATCTCCTGGGTGTTAAAGAGCATCTTCTTTCCACTGCTGTTGGCAAAGCTGCACAGTTAGAACATGAGGAATAAAAATGAAAATGATAGGGAAGAGGTGTACAGAAGGACAATTGTGGTACATTCAGGGAGCTGACAACAACTCCAGGAATTACTCCGAAAACACAGAACCCTGGGAAAAATCTATTATTATTATTGTTAGGTTGATGGCAACTTTTAGAGTGTATTCTTCAAACCTTACAACAGTTACTCAAGGGCCCAGTTCCATGTGCATGTATCTGTAATTGTCAACACAATTATGAAGGATGTCCTGGACAGGAGTCCTGTTTTGTCTTTGTTTTGTTGCATATTTGGAGAGGATAATTATATTAGGATCTAAAAGAGAAACTTCAGGGCTGGCAGGCAAACTGCAAATCTCTTTAGTGAGGAGGGCATACAGTTAGTCCTCTCATTCCACTGTGTGGGTCCTGAGGGTCAAATTCAGGATGGTCGATTTGGCAGCAAGCACCTTTACCCTCTGTGGCACCTTGCTGGTCAATACGTGCATTTCTTACCTGCTAAGAACAGTGACGTAGTAAATTCAGACTCCTCCTGAACTGTCGCACCTATAAAGTGGAAAGAAATATTGTGTGAGGCCATTAAATGAAAATCTTTACAGTAATCACAGGCCATTACTTTTATTCACCACTAATAGGGGTGATTTAATTTCATGGTATCACAGAAATTGAACGCTCAATCAAATCAATTATAGGGACAATGTGACACATGAAACTTTTAGGTAGTAATGATACCTGGTACCCACTGGACAGTATAGTTTTTTTCTGGGCAAAAGAATAGGGCTTCCAAAGTAAAGGAGTAATTTCCTTATAATTTCTAAGCAAATCATCACATACCACACACACACACACACACACAAAAAAAAAACCTCATTTACACCATGATGCAAAGCATTCTTGTCCTTTCTAGCTCTGTTCCATTATGCTTTGGATACGGCAGTGTGTGTGGTAAGAATATGGTAAATTCAGTACAGCAGCTTGCCCCTTGAGACCGTTTCTATCACTAGGCATGATGTTTCCATGACTTGTTCTGGCAAGAGCAGACTGGCATTGAGTCAATGAATACATATATATGTACCTTTGAACCACAATTAATCTTACTTTAATTAGGCAATTGTGACTATATTGCCTTGATTTGAAAAATAATTTAGTAGGCCCTAATTGAAAGAAAAGTTAATTATTTATTTTTGGCTCGTATTATTCAAAAGATTTCCCAGACTTTTTATTAATATTAGCCAGAAAATTAGGATTTGTATATAAAGTTTCACATAAACAATATGGAGGAAAAATAATTAACTTGGTTTTGCTAGGCTCTCTGGGGAAAACAATCAAGTTTTAAATGTGTGTTGGGAAACCTTTTTGGTGAAAGTCTTGAAGGTTTTCATGATGCTAAATTCAGAGGCAGTGACACTAGAGAGAGTTTAAAATTGTCCTAAGGAAAGTAGCCTTTAAATATAGCATTAAGTAGAAAAGGAATGGACCAATGAAATGGTCTGATATTACTAGTCCTTTAATAACTTAATATTTAGGACAAGTAAGCAAAGCCAGATGTTAACTGAAATGTCTCCCAGTTGGGTCAGAGTCTGAGCATTTTCCTCCAGTGTAAACACCCCCGCCTTGTGCCCAGGAGTTGAGCATGGGCGGGGGACCAAGTCATACAGTCTTCCACTATCCAATCAGTGTACAGTAACTACGATTAAAATAACACAAAACAAAAACATTTTAAGAAACAAACTGTACACACAGAAAGAGAAAGAGAGAGAGAGAGAAAGAAGGACAAACCTGGTATTCATAACCTTACATTCTCTTCTCCTAACATCCCAACGATTTTGATAGCCCACCACACTCATGGCTTGAAAGCTTCCAGGACTCATTTAAGAGTCTCAGGGAGTCTGATTTACTTCTCAATGGCCCATTCATCCTTTGAACGTTTACTCTATAGCCCTGTGCAGTTCTAACCTAAGCTGGATTTCAGACATGAAAACTGACCTCCGACACCCAATCCTTTTGCCAAGTTACAGTCAAGGAGGGCTCTTGGAATAATTTCGAGTTGCTATAATGACAAGTTTAAGATTCAATTATTAAGAGTAGTAATTTATTTTGACTATGTTTGTAAAAATGGCTTCTGTCCAACTAAATTTGCTCCCTTCACAGCCAAAAGGCCCAAGATAGCAGCGATGATCCTCACGGCAAAATGACAGAGCAGTTTTCTCTCTGTTGTTTAATGCCACGTCAAACAGAGGGATTTCCACGGGCCTAGGATGGAGACATTTCTCTTTTGCCTTAGTTTGGGCAAAAATCTTGATTTCCTTCAGATAGCTGTAATGGATGGTGTGGACGGCAGAGAGCAATCAGGCTCAGCTTGAGGCAAATGCCAAATGTTTCCCAGAAGGATAAATCTTGTTTCCTGCCTTACTTCACAGAATTAAGCCTTAAACAAGTCATGTTCTGTGGCTTGGATGCTGTGTTTATATCAGCGTTAGCTCTTTGGCTCATGGTTGGGAACATTGTATTGGTCTGTAACTCGGGAAGGTTTCCCTGAAGAAGAAATCATTGCCCCAGTATCTTTATCTCCCATTCCGTTTTATTTGTTCTATTAATACGAGCGAACAAGCTCTGAATCGTAAGGAGATTCATGGAGACAGTGACATTGGCCAGGTGCAGTTTGCAAAGCCCATGATTTAGCATCGTGCTTTGGTTACTGTCTTTCCCAGGAGTTGTATGAAAGATGCCTCTTCATAAAGGATTTTTGTTTTGGAAAATTATAACAGTACCCTGTCTCCATGCAAGGAGCATTCTGAGTTGATTCAGTAGGAAGATCTTTTCTGGAGGGTTCAGGGTAGGCTCAGACCTTGTGGTCTCAGGGTCTTAAATGAAACCAAATCCTCCGGGAATTGCATTCGTTTATGGTTTAGTAACAGGCCACTTCCTGTTTCGAAGCGAAATGGGCTTGAAGAGGCTTATAAAAAAGGCTCAAAAGGTTTCTTGGACATCAAATGACTCTAGTAAAACATTTTGATGAGTTAAGTGTAAATGCATCAGCAGCATACGGATTAAATTCCCCTCTAAATAAACATTAACAGAGAACATGTTTGGCAAAATGCATTCGGAGTTTTTGCAAAACCGAAAACATTTGAAAAAGGAGTGTGAGATATTTGATGAACTCAGAGCAGCCGGATTGCCCATCCCATACTGAATATTTTCTTTGGATGTTCTGCAGATGTCAAATAAATTAGGATGCAGATATTAAAACCAACGTAGGCTGTAGAAGCCATCAGCAGCCTGTCGCTAAGAAGGGCGTTCCTGTGGATACCCTGGTAACGTATGTGTGACTGAAGAGAGCCCCAGGGGACCTGTAACCCTTTCCTCACTCACAGGCAACAGCTCTTTCCCAGATTCATCCTTCCAGATCCTTCTGTTATTCATGGATGGCTCCTGCATCTGTTTTTCTGCCTGTGAGTTATTTTGGCTCCCACAGAGGATTCTGGTTTTGCTATATATCTGCAATGGAGCATTGGTGCCACCAGGCAGATGACAGCCTTGCTGTAGCTCAGGCCAAGGCCTTTTATTCAGAAGCCACTGCCCTTGTCAAGACTCTCATTATCTCACACCATCTATTTTTTTTCTGACATCCTTCCAAGACAAAATTCATTAAGCCTTTGGGACATTGTAAGTGACAATGAAGCTGAAAGAATAAAGGATTCATATTGAATGTACTGTCATCTGCACTCAGTCACTAGATGGATAGTAAACTTTTACTTCAAGCATTAAAAAAGTTCCGTTTCATACCTCACCCCCTTGTGTGTGTAGAAGCATTTGTGTGTATGTTACATGTGCTTATGTGTCCAGATGAGACAAGTGTGGCAATTAGTCTAGGCTGGCAGACCATAGCGTGAGGTATCTGCCTGTTCCCACTTCCCTAGCAGAGATATTACAGGCATGCAACACCTTACTTCACTGTTTACATGTGTCCTGAAGATTGATTGCAATTCTCCATGCATACACATCACAATCATTTTAGTAACTGATCATCTCCCCAGTCCTCACTTTTTTGAGCCGAGGTTTTGAGTTTATTTTGAGTCATGTAGCCACCATCTAGTGTGGGCTACAATTCTATAATTTATAACCATGTTGACTTGATGATCATTTTAGTTTTGATCTGTGCATGCAGAAAATAGATTATAAAAAATCAACAGGCCATTAGGTAGCAATGATTTTCTTTAAATTCTCCAATTTAGCAATGGAGCTTTATAACAGTGCTTTTGGTACATAGTAAGTAACCATCTGTACCATATAGAAAAGTAATATGCCACTTTCTAAAACACCTACTAAAGCCTGGATAGATGGTACCCAAGCATCACTGTGTGCGTGTATTCATCTTTTTTTATGCCACCTTCATGCATTTGCTAACGGGTTTCTCACTAAGGCCAGTGAAGGCTATGTCTGTTGACCTCAAATCTCTGTACTTTCAACTTATTCTCCATATGGTTGCCAGAATTTCTTTCAAAAGGGAGAGGCTTGTCAGTCACCTGTTCAATAATATTTGATGCCTACCAGGTGCCTCGAGAATAAAGCCCAGATTTCCTTAACTTGATGTTCAAATCCCACTTGTCTGGCTCTAGTTCTCCTTTCCAGTCATGTCCTACCACCTCATAATCCAGACAAAAATCCCCAGATTCCACATGTTCATATACTCATACTGTTATCTAGTCTCAACATTTTACATACCTGTAAATATTTGCTAGAATACAGCTTTAAGTGGAACTTTCCTGCTGTACTCCATTATACATGGAAGGAAGTGATGCTTGGCCTATGCATTCTGTAACACCAGAGTCTATGACATGATTTTTCAGATAGTTAAATAGTAGCATTCATCTTCAGATGTTAATATGTTAGTAATTATTAGGGACTGTTAACTTTCTCATATTGTAAGTAGCTTTTAACAGTCACATTCATGATGCAATAGGAACTTAGTACAGGTCACAGTAGATGGAGAGACAGGAGAGTCAAGATCTATGGAACTTTAAACCACAAGGATTTATAGAAATGCCATTTGGTGCATACGATGATATTGTTCTATCTCGATTTTCCTGGTTAGACACTGCATACAGCGCCTCTTGTTTTAGAAGACCAAGCTAGAGGTTCTGGGGACAAATCCAGAAATCAGTCTTTGAAATAACTATTGCACATAACAGAGGGAAAGGAACAGGTCTCTCTATGTTTCTGGCCTAAGCTACATCGACTAGTCTAGGAAAACTGCTAAAGAATCACGAGGAACTAAAACTTGGAAGAATGTGGAGCCCTGAGAGGGGCATGGCAGATAGTGAACTACTCACCAGTGATAAAATAAAAATACTTGATTAATGTCTGACAGGCAGGCAAATGCCCACTGAAATCCGAGTTAAGTTATTCTTTACCCATTATGTTTTGAAGTCTGATGTCCCCAAGTGTGGGTCAGCAGGAAATCAACAGAAGTTCTTAGACTTTTATAGTTGTAGCTTGGTACAATCACATTTCAAAATTGCTTTGTATTACCTTCTAAACCTAAGCATTCACTTATTTTAGAACATGACAAACATACTGTGTGATATGTACTCATCATTTCTGCAAACATACAAGAGAAGAGATTGGAGCAATACCTTACAAAATTCCTTTTTCATAAAAGGAAAGTCTCATCTCACTTAAGAAATAACATTTTAAATTTATTATTAGAAAATTTAATAAGTTATGTTAAGTATTTTGATCACAGCCATCCACCATTACTTTGATTTTAGTAGTGACCCTGTAGATGTCTATAACAGAAGAACTGGTCACACAAACAATCATATTTCGCACGAAGATTAAACTAGCAAGTTTCATAAATGTTGAGCAGTAGGTGTTCCTCCTAATAATAAAATCAGTGATTATTAACATAATTTCAGAGCATACACATAAATTCTAATAATATCCAGTAAAACAATGAGTGCATGATTTAGAATGTCAAGTTGTCTGTGCAGGGAAGCAGTTTCAAATATTCATCAGAGATGGATTTGCCAAGTTCAGTTTTCCTTTACTTATGCAAAAGATGATACAAAGTATTTAGGTGGCAAATATTATAAACTTTTTTTAAAAGTCAAGTATCTATTATGTTAAAGTCACTAGGGTAAGCTCCAGTTCATGGCAGGAAAGGAAGAAATGACTCTCCTCTTGGAGTAAAATGGGAATCCACACTTGCTGTGAATGCCTTGTTTTCTCTGTGCTCTCCTTTTCCTGCCCCAACCTTACTCTCCTGCATCTTCAAATTCAGTGCACTTATTTCTCGCTCTTCCTCACTAGATTTAACCCCAGTTATTATAATATCACATTTTGTTCACAGGGGAAAAAAAGAGAGAACATGTCTTCTGTTTGCTTGCTTTTGTGAACACGGTGTTAAATGGGTCGAATCATTGTATTCAGAGGCTTGTTATGCAGGACCTACAAATTAAGAAGTAAGCCTTCACCCCTATGTTCTAGCATCTTCGATACAGGAAGGTACTCTGCGTGCTACCAAAGGAGAAACATAAACACCAAGTCAGCCACAGACCCTTTGATCTAATGGTGTCTTGTATGCAAGGTATGTTAGGGCAATGGTGGTGCAAAGTTGTAGGAGTAGCCAAGCAACAAAGAAAAGCCTTGAGCTTCTAACGTCTACATCTCTCAACAAACTGGATCACACTAGGGACCAGTAATCATTTCCCTGTTAATCTCATCAGGCAAAGAGCTGGATCAACTATGTGAACAACTCTTTGTATAAGAATGACTTAGTTAAATCTCCACCAAACCCAGATGCCATCCAAGAGTGACATTTGTCCAGATCTGATCCAGTAAGTTCCCATAGTCAGTGAGAGTGTGTTGTAGTCTAATGCCAACCTTTGTCTGTAAATTAGATGAAGGCTCTAAACCTAACAATCTATGATGATGAGAATGGATGCTTCACAGAAACAGCTTGCCTGGGAGACTGAGTGCCTCTGTGAGGCGGGAAGAAGTCATGGTACAAAGGCAAGAGCCAAGGATTGCCAGTCCCCACTGTGCAAGAAGCCATTTATTTGTTTTGTGGTTGTTTTTCTCCTCTGTAAACATGTTCTGGGGCCAAGTTATCCGTACATGTTTTATAATGTGGGACTATAAACACAAGCATTCTCTTCCAAAAATGGAACTTCAGGACTTCCCTCGGGAGCATGCTCTTATTTCTTCTGAATTCGGAACCTGACGTTTGGGGAAATGGTACATCTCTAATGTTTAGGGGGTTCCTAATCCTAACATCAAAGGAAAGAAATGCTGAAGATGTTTAGAGAAACATAATAGAATACAAATCCACTTCTGCTTCTGTTGAGGACAGTTCCTTGGCACAGTCCGCTTAATGGAATAGAGAGAGAAAGAAAGAAATGTGTAGGTGTTAGAAGGGACAGCTGGCACTTTGAAGAGATTTTTTCCTTTAACCATATGGTCTGAGGTCTCCGCACATAATGAACCAATATTTTCGTTTTTGAAGTCATTGCTGGGTGGTTGTACTTTTTCCCATACTCCTTTACTCTAACCTGGACATGGGTTGCTTTTAAAGAACTACTTCAATAGAGTCTATAAACAGTAACGAAACTTCTACACATTGAGTGCATTAAATGCGTCACTACACTGTGCACTTGTGAATAAAGGATCCTCAGGCAGATATGACAATTCTGCCAAATGGCAAGGGACTGTCCTATGGAGTGACTAGCAGTTCACATGCTCTCACCTCCAAAACTCAAAAGCCCCCACTTCCACCCTCTTAACTGACATTCTTGCTGAGTTGTGTAAGAGCCGCTGTAGTTAAGCTTTGAAGAGCTGTATGTATAGGAAGTGTGTACTGCCCAAGGAAAGCACTAGAGTGGTCTGATCCAGTCCCTCATCTTCTTCCCAGAAAACAGTGGCTAGGGGCCTCTGTAGCTCCATATATCTACATTTCCCTGTTTGAGAATGTAGCACTCTCAAAGGTCTTGTTGGCTGGGATGAAGAACTTGTGAGAACACACACTATCTAGATCATTTCTATGTTTATTAGCCACTTACTAAGAAACTTCATCTCAACTTAACTTTACATTAATTTAATTGGAAACTATGTTTATGTGTACATACACATGCACATAATTATTCTATAAGTTTTACTCTCTTCAGCCAACACAATGGGACAAGAGATTATCAAAAAGGAGAAAACAAGAGGCTCTTCTTTTACCCTGTGAGGAAACAGAAATTAAATACTTAGTAGAAAATGATCATATTTCCTATTCAGCCCACTATTTTTCACTTTACACTGGAGCCACAATTGTAACCTTCTCCTGTCTTTCTTCTGAGGCCTCTGTATTTACTTAAACTCTGTCTTGATGTTCCCACACATGTTGGTCCTCAGCCTCCTGATGTCACCCAGCCATTCCAGCTATCGTAGGCTTTTGTCACTTGGACCATTCATACTGTGTCTCTCACGGTTCCTATTCCACCTAATGGCTTTCAACTTTTGTGAATAAATCTCTTTGGAATGGAACTGTACATGGTTCAGAACTAGTAATCTCCACTGTCTCATTTTAACATGAACAACCAAGGAAGTTTTCTACTCCTGGAAATCTGCTTCTTAGATGAAAACTCACAAGTATCATGATCCCCTACAGTTGCCATATGGCCCGTGGGACCTATCTCTGTTTTAGTAAATATTAGATGTTTTTGTTAAGACCAGTTTAAGGGCATTTTTTCCTTGAAACCCTCTTGTGTGTCATGCCATTCTGATAGGTGGAGCTATACCTTCCCTCAACTCCTTATCCTTCTTTGCTGGTTTTGTACAGATATACAAAGCTTACTTGGTTATTCGGCTTAGTCATGTTCATGGGCATCAATCACATCATGGCTTTCCTTCTGAGCAAACAGTGTTAGTACTAGCCAGGAAAATGACATTCAAGGCAGGGAGTCTTTGAGTCTCTCTTTCTGTCTTAGTTTCTTTTCCCTTTTGTTGTGATAAAAAATATTCCTAATAGAGCAAGTTAGGGGAAAAGAGGCTTGCTTAGTTCACATTCAAGGTGTAGACAACCATCATGGTAGGAAGAGCTAATGACAACACATCTACAATCAGCAAAAAGTGAGGAACGAAGGCTTATGTACTCCTATGTGTACCAGGCAGAGGGTGGTGCTGCCCATTGTGAATGGATCTTCCTACTTCAATTAACATTGATCAAGACAATCTAGATTCTGTAAAATTGAAAACACCAACCATCATATATCCTCAAGGATCCCCTACATCCCTTTGAGTTCTTTGGTCAGATACTGTCTCTTTAAGATTCCTTCCAATCTTATTTAGAATTCTCTCACCCCCTTTGCCTACCACAAAAACTCCAGGACAGTGCATGCCTTACACGTTTTCCACAGTAAAGTGACTTATCTCCATCATACAATGTGCTTTGTTATTGTGTTTATTATTTATTTCTCCCTATTTGGTTATTAACTTCAAAAGGGTAAAAATTCATATCCCTTTATGTGAAATGCACAGTAGAGCCTGACAAATAAGGGGACTATTCAGCCAATATTGATCACTGTCGGTGATCTGGTGAACAACTGCACACCTTACCTATTTGATACCTAAAGAAGACCCATTAACTTCATCAATATGACTACATTATCTTCATGTGTACACAGGAAATAAATCAATAAGAACCTAAAATAGTCACATGTAATATTGTAGTCTTAAAATTCTGTGCAAATTAGTTGTTTAGTAATTACAATATTTATGTAAGAACTTTTTTAGATACAAGTGGATATAAAATATTTTGTCAGATAGTTGGGAGATTTAAGGAAAACAAGGGATCTGGTTCAGCAGAACCATATATCATATCACTGTTGTAAGGAGGATCACTTGTTGTTCCCAGATGCTTAGCCCCAAAATAATCACACAGAAACTGTATTAATTAAATCACTGTTTGGTCTATTAGCTCTAGTTTCTTATTGACTAACTCTTACATATTAATTTATACCATCTCCATTAATCTGTGTATCATCACATGGCTGTGGATTATTGGCTAAAGTTCTGTTGTCCGTCTCTGGCAGGGCTACATGGCTTTTTTCTAACTCTTTTTTTCCCCCAGCATTCAGTTTAGTTTCCCCTGCCTAGCTCTGTTCCTCTATAGCTCTTCTATAGGCCCAAAGCAGCTTCTTTATTTATCAGTGATAATCACAGCATACAGAGGGGAATCCCACATCATATCACTGATGTGATATATTTTTATCAATTTTTTCATTTTTGTGTGATTTGCTATTTGAAAGAACATATTTAAACCAGGAAGACAAATCACACTCTGTAAAATACTCAGTTGTGAGCTGATATGAACTCCGCAGAAACATCACATCTTAAATGCCTGATTGCACTCTGATTCAATAACTTAAATGTTAAAAATGAACAAGTAGATAACCTGTGCGGCCACAGACACCATTCGCATTTTGTCTCTTTGTCTTTAGAATTCATGGTTCCCAGTGGATGACGCCACATCTCTGAGTACATGGGAAGCACAAATATACACTCCATGCCTTAGGAAGGATTGTGAGAGCCAGATGGGTAGAGGATGTCAGGAGAACATGGTCCAAACCCAATAAATAGAATTCATTGGTACTCACAAAGACTGAAGTGACAATCCCAAAACCTGCATGGGTCTTCAGTAGCCCCTTTGTATGTATGCTGTGGTTAATTAGCTTGGGATATTTGTAGGACACTTAATAGTGGGAGTTGGGAAAACCTTCATGGGTGCTTGAGAGTGGGCATAGGCCTATGGTATAGAACAGAGCTTGTAATCCCTTTGCCCACGTAGGGGGCAGCCAGAGTTCTCATGGCCTAGTACATATTGGGAAATATGTGCACCAGGGAAACAACAAACAAGCTTATTTCTTCCAGCTCAGTCAACCCCGCTTATCTCAGACGCCTCCCTTTCTTCGGCAGAAATCACAGCCCTGGGAGGAATGTTCCCTTTGGGTTTGGGAAACTTTTCCTCTCTCTAAATGAGGTCTTGCCCTTGGTATTTGTGAAATCATTTCAGAAGAAAGTATTCTCTTGGACCAAGGGCCAATCTTTCCATCATTTCCTTTTGGCCTATAAAATCGCCTATGAAAACTCTCAGCAGAACAGGTAGGGATGGAGGTATGCCGAAAGGTGAAGCTGACAGGTTGGTTACAGGCCACTTGTTGCACATCAACGGGCAACATCTCAATTGTCCTGGTCAGTCTTGCTCCATGGATAGTACTATTGCCTGAAGGAACGAGAGCTGTGAGCTGGAGATAGGGTGGAGATTGAAGATAGTTAAAGCAACATCTTCCGTTTGCTCATCACTCACTATGCTTGGTTCTTAGGCAATGCTCCAAAATAGCCACACCTGGGTATGTGACCAAGAAAACCACCTTTTCCCATGCCTAACACACCTACCCAGTGGACTAATTATGCTCCATCCCTTTCATAAGAGGCAACACACCTCCATGACTTTTATGGACCCTCACTATTCACAAAAAATGATTTTGTTTGCTGCTCACCACAAATTATAGCATTATAATAATTAAATATTTGATAGTTTGAAATAGTCAAAACTCTTTATGTGGAGGTAGAAAGATTGGCTCAGTTGGTAAAGTCCTTGCTATGCAAGGATGTGAAGCTCTTTTCAGATCCCCAGCACCCTGTAAACATAAGAGTGGTGATATATTCTTATAGTCCTTGTACTGGGTAGATAAGACAGGAGGATTCTGGGGGTTTGACAGATGGCCAGTCTAGCTAAATGTGGTTCAGTGACATATCTTGTCTCAAAAACAAAAGGTGAAAGGGGCTGCTAAGATGACTCCACTTAGTGTTCTGCCTCCCAGAGCCAGCCCATTATAAGTAGGGCCTTGTGGGAACAGCAATGTTCTAAACTTCTTTTTTATTTGCTTTTGGTTTGTACTTTCCTCTACCAGTAGAAAGCCTAGGGATTTGTTTCCTCTTTCAGTAAAGTAGACAGGAGAAGACTGTGAGGTATAAGGAAGGAAAAGCTTAGAGAGTCATCTACTGCTGGCTTTGCTATCAGCACTCTGGAGCTTGTTGCTTCTTTGGGAATCTTCTCTCATCGTAAGTGGTTTCCCCCCATCGTTCTATTCTTGTTGATCCCACAAGACCTTTGTCCCATGGTTGCCCCTGAGGGCATGGGCATGAAACCCTGCACATGGCCCAATGGCAGGATAGGAGACAAATCCAGGCTGATAATATCTTGGTGGCCACACATGAGTAGTCTTGTTTTGGGGTAGCTTCCTCTCACCTGCCTGTAGAATGTCTTTTTTTTTTTAATTAAATTACTGCTTGGCCCATTAGCTCTCTTACATATTAATTTAACCCATCTCCATTAATCTGTGTCTCGTCACATGGCCATAGCTTACCTGGTAAAGTTCTGGTGTCCGTCTCCAGTGGGGCTACATGGCTTCTCTCTGACTCTGCCTCCTTTTTCCCAGCATAGAATGGCTTCTTAAGGATTGTTCCCCCCTAAAGGACTGAACTGAAGCAGAAACCAGATCTCATCTTAATACTTTAATCTCAGCTCAGTTCACCCTTGCCTACTGAGTTTTTTATCTTATAAAGAGGTTTTGAAAGTCATATGTTTAGGCAGATTAAAAGGATCAATGAGACTGCAAAGGATATAACTTAAGGGGAATATTCGCTTGATTTTTGAACATTAGACATGACCATAAACTGGGGGTTTGTGTGTCAGATCGTTCCTGGATGCCCCAAGACTTCTTGTTTTCTTCAAACTAAAGTGCCTAGTGTAGAGATAGGGGAGAGCAGGCCTGCTATTTGTCTGGCCCAGCTCCTGCATGGCTAGCTCATACCCCGAAATAACAACACACAAATTGTATTCGTTTAAGCACTGGCCCATTAGTTCTAGCCTCTTCTTGGCTAACTCTCACATCTTGATTAACCC